>VWZY01002507.1:168716-204710 GCA_013399075.1 Chloroceryle aenea
GAGGAAGATGATCCAGACTGGGTGTCGGAACTGAAAATGGTATTGAAAGGCAGTGACTGAAAACGTGAATTTACTACAGTGACTGAAGGCAGACTTGCCAGGAGTTATAATCAAAATCATCACTGTTAACAATTGTACCTATTAATAAAATTATTTCAGGCCAAACAAATCTGAGTGGGCATGTTCCCTGTATCACAAAACTGAGGGTGGAAAAGGCATAACAAACTTTTTAGCTGGAACACTTGGAAATGCCTGACCTAGATATGAAATGTGCTTGGAGTTGTTAACAGCTTTGCAGAAATGTTCAGTCAGAAGCACTGGTACCAACAGCATTGCTCAGGTTGCCCCCTTGTCTTGTTTCACAGGCGTGGGGCAACACTTTGAGAGTAAATTTTTTCTTCCTGACTACTTATTACACACCACTTCTTATTCCTTCTGGGGATCAAGGAGAAGGGGCCAGGCTCTTGTCAGTGGTGCCCTGGGACAGGAGGAGGGGCACTGGGCACTAACTGGAACCCAGGGAGTTCCACCTCAGCAGGAGGAGAAACTTCTTTGGTGTGAGGGTGCCAGAGCCTGGCAGAGGCTGCCCAGAGAGGTGCTGGAGTCTCCTGCTCTGGAGACTTTCCAGCCCCCCTGGCTCTGTTGCTGTGTGGGCTGCCCTGGGTGCCCCTGCTCTGGCAGGGGGGTTGGACTCCAGGATCTCCAGAGCTCCCTCCCAGCCCCCACCATTCAATGGTTCTGATTCTATGAAACCAATTCAAACTCACTAACACTGGAACACTCTCCTGCTAATTATGTCTTGCATCCAGGTTTTCTCATAACAAATTCTTTTAAAACTGCCCCATCCTGAAGGCTGAAGAGCTACATCTGCCTCTCCGAAGATCACTTATTGTTTACACATTAAAAACAGGGAAAAAAAAGCTCAAAGGAAATTGAAACCACTGTTCACTACCATCAGCAGTTCCCAGGGCTCGAGAAGGAAGAAGTCACACAGGTATTCCAATTGCTGTTGCTTTTATCAGGTACTTTTATTAAAATCTGTCACTCTCTCCATAGCCAGCTCTGCCCTGCTAGTCAGGCTGACACTGGGGAGGATGGTGCTGCCCCAGGTGACACTTTGAGTCTTTTTACTAAACCAACATCTCAGTCTTGTTCTCCCACCTTGTTAGGCTTGCTCTTCAGTCCTTGAAATCAACCACTTTTAGGTTACCACAGCTACATCCACCTAGTAATTTTCAGTCTTGCCCAAAGAGTAATCCCCTTTTTTTCCATTGAAAATGCAGATCCCTATCCTGGGAATTTAAACCTACTAACCTTTCCTACTTAACTTTTATAGTCCTTTGGTTATGCTCTGCAAACTTTCCAGGTTCCACCCAGCCCAAGTTACAAACCACTGACTAAAAGGAGTGATCAAGAGTAACAAAAGTGTGGTATTTACACTGTTGTAATTTGAACAAGGACAAAAAATCCAAGCATTTACTTATTTGCTATTATTTTACATACAATTGTATAGGTAGCTAATAGAAAGGAACATCTCTCTTCCTTTCCAGAAGGGAGATAATGATGTTGCCTCCAAAGCAAACAAGGAAGTTGATTCAGAAACCCACTCTTGAGCCGAGATCAGATGATGCAGACACTCAGGCCAAGCACACCAGAAGAAAACACCCACCCAACTCAACACTTTTCATGGAATGACTGCTTGAATTGCCTGAAGTTTTTCTTTTAAATCCATAAATGAAAGAAAACTTGTTTTCCAGCCTGCTAATTTAACTTTGAATTCTCTAATTTGTCACCTGACAATGCTGTGATTAAAAATGTTATGCAGAAGTATTCACATGGCTTTGCAGCTCCTGTTCTCTTACCTTACAAACCAACAGTCTCAGAGAGAGAAGAAACAGTTCCCATTATGTGTGTCACTCGTATATTCTTTAAGGCATTGAAAAAATCTCAAAGGGAGAAAGGTTTGTAATAAAGTTATATTTGATTAATATAATTACCTTGGTTTACTTCACAGAATGGTTGAAGATTCTCAAGACATGAGCTGGAGGAATCTCTGGGAAAAAGAAAAGTGTCAGCTTCTCCAGCAGAGAAAAACACAGAATCTCCCATCCTTTCAACAAATAAAGGTCAAAGAAATGAAGAAGTGATGAGTTTGCCTCCCAAACTACTTGTAAAATGTGACAAGGATGTAGAAAATAACCACGGGTCAGGGTTAGTGTTGACACACAGAAAGGTGAGGGGGAAACAAGCCCTGCCTACAACACCAGCACAGCTCCTGTTTCACAGCTTGAACTTGCCTGAAATTTCAGCCACATCAGTAAGGAAATGTAAGGAGAGCTGACATGAATGCCAGGTAAATCCAACTACTTCTCAACAGTGCTAAACACTCGATTAAAATGAATAGAAAGTCCATCCTATTTTGTTTAATAGGAGAATCATCAGGCTGCTTTTCAGATGTCTAGGTGCTGAAAAATCCTCCTCCAGACTGAAATGCACTTTGATTGTTATTGTTCTAAACTATCTGGGCCATCTCTGACGAGATCTGAGCACATTTCTGCTCACAAACTCTAACCACTGTTTGGATCATGTAAGAAAGTTTCCTAAGCACTTGATTTCCACAGCTCAATCAACAGCTCATTCTAAGAAGCCCTCCTGGGTTTTCACAACCTCTGTGTACTACCAATACAGCCTTGGAACCCAGACTTTAATTTACACAGTGCTGACCCTGGGTAGCATCCCCAGCTGCTCAGCAGCCAGACAAGGGTTTATTGGCAGCACAAGAATTGCACCTTCCCCAGTCAGCTCCTAATAAAACACAGAGCAGCAGGATCTTCCAACTCGATTTTTTTATATACAAAATTTCAGGTAATCCAAGTGAAGCTAAAGAAAGAGGGAAACCCACATGCTGAAGTCTGATTTCAGTAGCTTTTAGCACTTCTTTTAGTTCACAAGGATACAAGATACTGCTTTGATGGCACAGAATGTGCATTGCTCCACTTTTGATATAAAAGCAGATGCCCAATTTTTGAACAGTTTGTTCAGTGTTATATTCAGTAGTTTAAGTCTTTGATGTTTGTGGTTGTATAGCATTTAGTTATGCCCTCTAATCTATTCTCTAGGAACACCAATACTTGGAATATCATTGGAAAAATAGCACTGGCCTCTGGTGAAGGGTGTGAGGAAACAGCTATGTAAGGATCCCAACTGCAATTAGCACACATATTAAGCAGCAAGCTAGCAAAGACACCCTATGATTAACCTAAAGGAATCACTGCAGGTAATGAAATCACAGTTAAAATCCCATGCAATAGAATTCTGCCACCAAGGGGGGATGGCAAATTGAATAAAAACAGATTCTGGAGAACAAAAAAATCATCTGGGTACAAAAGCTGCCAGCCAGAAGTGTTGATTTTAAGAAGTGTGACTGAGGGGAAAGAGTTGTGAAAAGTGTGGAGCCTGGAAGTATTCAGTGAATAAAAGAACTGCCAGGTGCAGGTCTGTTACTGAGGGCAGATGAAAGGTGCTGTGAATCCAGAGGGGTTTGCAGTGCACTCTACTCTCCTGTGGTCAACACAAAAAAATATTCAGGAGAGTTGCCTTCCCAGTAAAAATTTCTCTAGGACATAGAGCAGACACCCTGACAGAAAGAAAAGAAAAATCTCTCTTTATTGAACAGGACCAGGGGATCAGAGATCTATTTACAGGTGACACCCAGTCGAATGGAAAAGCTTAACTTCATTCATGTCCATTTGTATTCATTGGTTTAAATAAGGGCTCCACAGACAACAGGAATGTCTCTTCAAAATGCTGCTCAGAAAACCTGTGGACAGAGCACCGAGCATTTTCTCTGATCTCTAACCTTTGCTCAGAAGACAGAGAGAGGATAAAAGCCATCATCTCAGCGTAAGAGTCCTCGGTTTCTGCCAGGAAGCCTGTAGGGTGGCCTTCGTAGGGTACCACGATATCCAGTTTGGGGCCTCCAGAGTTGTGAGCCAGGATAACTGTGCCAGCAGCCATGCATTCAACTACTCCTGCAGGAGATAGAAAACACACTGGGGTGAATGCACCTCACCTACTTTGCTTTCTAGAAGGCACTGTAAAGTTAAAACCACAGTAAAATCCGAGCTGAAGCGTAAGCCACCTTAGATTGGTTTGAAAACTCCCTAAGAAACCCAAGTTCAGGGATGGTGGCAGCTGCAGGAATGTAATGAACAATTAGAGCTGAATGTAATTATTCATTTTCTCATTCACACTGAAAAATATATCATAAAGGAACTGAGGGGAAAAGCTAACTAGGCATGTTTCAATCAGATGGTATTCACAGGTTCAGCACAAGTTGCAGATTTAACAAATCCTTCCAGGTTTTGATGGCTCAGCAAGACAAAGTAGTAAAAATTATTGTGGGATCTCTCCTTGTGATGGGAGAAGTTTTAATGAATGGGAATCTGATCGTAAGCTTTCCTCAGCCCAAAGGATTGGGCTGGGAATAGCATGAAATGCATACATTAAACTCAATTCTCATCCCTGATGCCAGAACAGATCTCAGAAACCACTTGAACTGATGATTCTTCTCAGTTCTGGTTTGATTTTTAACAAGTATCCCTAGCTTAAAAATGGTCAACTATAAATAATACCCAAAAGTTTCTGAACATGGTTTTTTACAGGTAAAAGGTATTGGATATGAAGCTAAAATCATGCTGAAATTCATAACTGGTGGCACTGTCATCTTAAAAACATAAGAAATTACTGCAACAGTTCTGTGGGGGAAAAAAAAATATGAGAAACATACAAATACCTTTTTTTATACCAAGTTACAGATCATAAATACCACTCCTGGTCCTTAACTTGTGTTCTAATCAAGTCTGATGATGCTAACTGCAGTCTACTCACATTATAGCCAAGAACAGCACCCAGCTGCTTGGCTGCTAATTTACTCCGTGGCAGATTTAGGTCAGATGGGACAATTTTAGGCTCCCTTTGAAGGTCAGGACTCAACTAATCCAAAGAAACTGAGCTCAGTACCTTAATTCTGTGTGACAGCACACTGCAAAGCAGGCCCCAGCTCCTCTCTGGCTAGGGCATCTGATTTAAGGCCATAATGGCCTTAGCACATGTGCCCTGAGCAGTGAGGTGACCCAGGGGGCCTGCTGACGTCTGCACGTCAGAGAGAGGATCTGGGGGAGACACACACCTCTGAAAGAGCAGCTAGAGCCCCATGACACAGAAAAAGGCATTTCCAGCAGCAGTCGAGGCAGGTGAAATGTGACCAAAATCTCTGTCTACGTGTGAGCTCCCCCAGCAGTCAGTGGAGCCAGCAGGGCACAATGTAGGGTCCTTAAACAGAAGCACCTTATCCCTTTTGGGGCCCTGTTGGGTATGGAAGGATGGCAATCCTAACACAAGAGCTTAGTGTGACCCAGGATCTTGCAAAAGAATAGTTGGGGGTCAGGCAGGACACTTTGGGCAGCACGGGTGGGAGTGGCTGGCTGTTGAGGTGACTACAGGGTGCTCTTCATCAACAGCCTTCAAAATCTGCAGCACTTCAGCTTGCATTAGAGTAGCACCTAGTGGACAGTCACCTGAACTGGTCCTTTAGGCTCTACCTCAGCTATAGGCTTCTGAGGAGAACAGGAGTCTCAAGAAACCTGAGAGGGGAGCTGAGGAATGGTTCCAAATCTCTGCAGGGTGGGGGGCAAGGAGAAGGGGCCAGGCTCTTGTCAGGGGTGCCCTGGGACAGGAGGAGGGGCAATGGGCACCAACTGGAACCCAGGGAGTTCCACCTCAGCAGGAGGAGAAACTTCTTTGGTGTGAGGGTGCCAGAGCCTGGCAGAGGCTGCCCAGAGAGGTGCTGGAGTCTCCTGCTCTGGAGACTTTCCAACCCCCCTGGCTCTGTTGCTGTGTGGGCTGCCCTGGGTGCCCCTGCTCTGGCAGGGGGGTTGGACTCCAGGATCTCCAGAGCTCCCTCCCATTCTATGATTCTATGACCTTCTTGGCATGCAGACCTCTATGCTTAGACACCTACACCTTAATCATGAACTGAAGGCACTCCCAACTGTGTCCCCAGCTGTGACAAAGAGCTGACCACTGAGGAGATACTGACCGATCCCGAAGTGCTCATTCCACATGGTGTGCAGGCCGATGGTGGCCTCAGCCAGGTGTCTCTTTAGCTCCTCAAAGGGAATATTTATTCTGAACATCACATCCTGACTAACTCCCAGCTCTTCACAAAGACATTTCAAGCTCTTCACACGCTCTTCATCTTGCTGGTTCCGACAGCCGCCAATTAAGATGAGCTTTGATGATGGCTGCTGCCCCAGTCTCTTCTCTTTCAGCAATTTAGCAAAGGCTCTGATTTGCAAAGGATGATCTTTTTCAGGCCTGAACTGGCTGATGGAAACAATGGAATGTTGAGTGGTGCTCTGTTCTTCCTCCAGTGGAATATCCAGGAAGGCCTGAACGTCGCAGGGTGGATACACAACGCTAGTGCAAGCCCCAGCTCTCCAGAGGGAAAGGATGTGATTTAGTGTCCAGGAAGAATTCACCATAACCACATCGCTGCAGGAACCAACCAACCCATACATGAAGGCAAAGAAGTAGTAGTAGAGGAGTTTAAATTTGCTGACAAGAGGGCTGTTTGTAATGAAGGCTGCATTGTTAAACCTGGTATCCTGATTCCTGACGACTGAGAGCATATCGGTGCTGATAGTGGGATAATGGACATAGCAGCCAACACCACATCCCCCCAAGTATTTAAAGAGGGGAAGTGTGAAGGCATAACCCATCGAGTCAATGTAAATATCAGGAATGCATTTTAGAAGAGCTTCCCAGCCAAGAAAGACTGACCCTAAGCTTTGTCCCAGCAAAGTGAAGTGAGGGTAAAGAGAAGCTTCCACGAGGTACCGCTTTTCTAGAAACACAAACTTCACAGGATGAATTAACTTAATATTGAACCTTCTGAAAGCTCCTTCTACTATTTCTTCTCCAGTGGCATCTCTGTCACCAGTGTAAACAACACACCTTACGTTTCTGTACCTGCAAGAGTAAAGAGAAAGAATTTCACACATCCCAGGATATCACAGGGTGTCAGGGGTTGGAAGGGACCTTGGAGATCTTCGAGTCCAACCCCCCTGCCAGAGCAGGAGCATATAATTAGCAAATCTACATTCTTCTCTTTAATTTTCACATGAAAATATAATTGTTATCCATTCAAAATTACTCAAGAAGTATGTGTGAGCAAATGTCTGGCCTAGCTCTGGAATGATTTCAACTGAATTATACTCTCCCTATGCTTCCCACAGGTTTTTTTCTGATCTGCAGAAAAAACTATGGCTGAGGACTTGAGAAATGTGAATTCTTTTTATCACAACATGAAAGGAGCTCAGTATTATTCTGCAGATTTACAAACAGCTTGCCTTACACTGGGAGCTGTCTGCCTAGGGAAGTGCAGGAGGCTGTGCAAACCAACATTAAATCCACTTTAGATACTACCTTGTTCCACCTCCTGCACCAAGAGGTGAGTATCAAGATTATCAGTTATCTACCAACGAGTTATAGCTATACAAAGTTCCACACCAGTAGTGGAAAACTGTTGAGAGAAGAGGGGTTCTCCCAAGGGGAGAAGGAAGTGAGATACAGCATGGCAGGGAAGAGGAAAATCTGGGTGAAGTGGAATGGTGAAACCAGGTGCAACTCAGATGTGGAAAAAACTAATAAATGTAGGACTGACAGAACAAATGCACCTCTCTCCATGTGTAAACCAAGTCAAAATGGGCATAAATGACATCATCAGTAGCTGAGAATAAAACAGAATACTGCATCTGCTTACTTTTTCTGGAGTGTTCTTATGGCACACCACAAGACTCTCTCCCCTCCACCTCCTGCATTGCAATATGGGTGAAAAAAGGCAACCAGCAGTGGCCTCTTCCCATCCTTTCCTGCTGAGTTCAGCTGTTTTTTCCTTTGTTGTATCCAGAGCCGTATTCCCCACAGCAGCAGCACCAAGCAGATGCACAAAATACCACTTAGAAACAATGCAGGGATTAACAATGAGCACAGCAATCTGAAACAAGCCAGAAATTTTAAAATATAATACTGCTTTAAAGAAATGTTATGTATGAAATCAAGAGGGAAGGGCTTACACATCAAGCTACCATTTCCTGAGCTTTTCTAACCTCAAAAAATCATCAGTATCTGTTATTAGTTCAGAAAGTGCAGAAGAAAAATCATGATTGTAGAATGTTCAGCCAAAGATTTTGGGTTTGCTCGTTACCTCTCAATCATTTATTATCAATACACATCATGTATCCATCTCCATGTGCCTTGCACACTATAAAGGTTAAATGCCCCTAGCAACCTGGTCAAACACAACTAAGTGAAGTGATTTCTGAGTAGATCTGAGAGTTTTCTTCACTCCAAGCTCCCATTTGGCCTGACTTGAGTGTGAACTGCTTTGGTGCAGAGCTACATGGGCCAGGCTGTAGGGCATGACTCAGAACCTGCATCTTCCCTTCCCTTGGGACCTGAAGAGCTGTGTCAATTACCCAGGAAAGCTCTTGGAGCAGTTTCTCTGCCTAGAGAGCCCTGAAGCAACAGGGAGATCCCCCTGACAGGGGGATTCTCGTTGCTCACCCCCTCCTCCCTGCATAGCTGTCCTGACCCAGGAACAGGAGGCTTCTCACNCCCGGCTCACCGCGGCCCTGCCTGCTGTTTTGTCTTGATTAGGGAGCATATGCTCTGACCACAGGGTTGGTGTAGTAGAGATAGAAGCCAGGATAGTGCTATTTATTAAAATGCTACTAATAACGCGTCAGTAAACAGCAAGATTTTGTATTTCCAAAATGCCTTCCCTTGGAAAAATGTAAGAAACTCATCCTGCTCTCCTGGAGGCTGGGAAGTGTTGAGTGAAAATGCCGAGCGTAGGTGAGGAGGGGCTTAGGCAGACCTGGCCAAAACGTTTCTAATTCCCTCTCATGGCCCTAGGAGGTTTTTTCCCCTCACCACACTCTCCATTAAAGAAAAAAAAACTTTATGTGGCAAATTTCATCCACATAACCAGGTCTACATTCTCTTGAAGAGGTTGTCCAAAGTTCGAGGGCATTTCGAGCATGCTTTCTTTGAACGGCACCTCTCCAGAACCTCTGATACTTCAGCCTGTTTGAGGTCTCTGTGATCTCTTTCATGTCATGGCCATGTGTGCATTTTGAGGTCCTGAAGCTGTTGGGGATGTTCATGAAGCTCATCCTGTGCTAAGAGTGCTGGCTGGACAACGGTGAATCGTTTGTTTGTGGCAGTGAGAAGTCTCTAGTGGAAGTGAGAAGGGTTCAGCTTAAGTAATGGTTGATTCTGACCTGCCCGGATTGAGTTTTCCACTTTTGAGGACTCATCATATGGGAATGGAACTAGAAATGTGTCAGGCCCTCAAAGTTAAGAGTTTTATTGGGTCTTTTATTGGTGTTTTTGTTTAAAACTCTTCACTGTCCTAAATACCACTGACTACAGGTTTTACCAGGGCATCTCTGGCTTTGTGTAAGCAGGTAAATTGGAGGAGTTCTTGTGGGAGATCCAACAAGCATGACCTAACATCTCATTTCTGAACCAACAGCTCTCATAAATAGGGTGCCACAAGCATTGGTTTCTCTCCCTTAATCTTCTTCTTCCCCAACAGAGCAGTTGCCTGAGAAGCATGCAGGATTTTGGAAGATGAGACGTTTGCTGGATTCCCATCTCTCAACTCGAGACATCTCCCTTGGGATGTCAGCATTTGAAGATAATCACCTGGGTTCAGAGGAGAGGCACAGTTCTTCTAGGAAACAAGAAACCCCATCTCCTTTAGATGATGAAATTTGTGTGTCTCCCTCCTGACTTCAAAAGGAGCCACTCCCTTGGAAAGGTATGAATCTTAGATTGAGTCTCTTTCTGAAGCTGAATGATCACAGGCTGGCCATGGCTTAATTAAGATGAGATTTAAGTAATGCTGAAGAGTTCCAGGAAGCAAGAAGAATAATTAATGAGGCAGACACCTACATACCTGCCATTTGAGTTGCTTGGGCCAGAAATGGCAGCTGCAATGCTTTGCATTCAGCTTCACAGCTCTGTTTACTAAATCTTATAGCAGAAGTACTCAGAAAAGCCCTTGGCTTCCTGTGAGTGCAGCTTGTTCTTCCCACTCGAGGCTCGTTGCAAGGTTAGCTGCAGTGTAGTTCTTTTAAGTTTCCTGGCCCTTTCCTTACCACGTGCACTCATTTCTTGCCGGGTACTTTCAGGTGGAGTGTGCCAGGAAACGTGATGGCCTTGCAGGATTTGTATGAGCTGTAAGTTGGAGCTCAGGCTGATTGTAATAAAGAGTGTGTGTGATCTGCATAATCAAATAGATATTCTGGATTTGGATAACTTTTTCACATCCTTACCAATGCTAATCAGAGGAAGAGTTTTTCACAAGACAATCAGACTAGATAGAAAAGTATGTGAAGAAAAGCTGTGGTGCATCTGCTTGTACTCTCTGTCTGGTTTAGAGGTGTCCTTTTGTGTCTGTGTTTATTTTATTTTTAAAAACATACAAACAAACCAAACTACATGAGTTGCTACAGACACAACTGCCACACAAGTCGAAATAATAGTTTTGAAACCTCTGGCAGTCCTGGCACAAATTCCTCAGACCTGAATTTGCAGTCACAAGATGTCCCCTGTTTCTTCTGCAGTTCTTCCTGTGTGTTCTGTAGTCACCTCAGACTCACGGAAGGCTGTTTTTATTCTGGAAGCAGTGTTTACTTGCTTGTTGTAGGGGAAATCTGCATGATGGTGGGAGTACCAAATACTTTTCTCAGTTCTAATAATTTATAGTTCACAGCATGGCTGAGATTGGCGGGGACTTCTGGAAGTCATCTGGTCCAAACCCTCCTGCTCAGGCAGAGTCACCTAAAGCCAATTGCACAGCAATCTGTCCAGATGACTTTTGAGTATCTCCTTGGGCAAACCATGAAGTCAGCTTTGTTTCCACCTTCCCAGAGATGTACTACTGAGTTCTTAATCTTTTGCTGCCTCTGTGAGCATTTTTGTCCCATTTTAATTGCTTTCCTTGTTAAGGTAAACAGAACAAATAGCAGAATCCACACGTGGTGTGTCCTCTGCAAGCCTGCAAGGCTTGAGACAATTTTCAAGTGTATTTTTCTAACTCTCCTTTTTGCTGAGCACTCTGCATACGAGTAACTTGGTAAGATAAAACCCCTGGCAAGTAATAACACAAAGAAACTGGATTAATATTGTGTAAGGACATCATATGACGGTCATGTGGGCAGTTACACTTTCTTGTACAGTTGGTTACTTTCTTTCAGAAAGCAGCACTGGGTCTCTCATACAAGGCTGCTGTCTTAGCTGCTAAAATGCCTGGGACTTTTTTTAGCAGGAGGAATCTTAGATCATTCATATACACAGTAAGTTTTTCCTCTTTGCACGTGTCTTGTCATAGGCCCTTAAATGTTACAGTACATTTGTTCCTCTTTGCATAGAGCAACAGGAGGCAGAAATGAAGCTGCACCAGTTGGGTACTATTAAATATTTGCAAAGTGAAAAACAAGCATTGGAAATAAATTGTGGCACTGATATATTCTAGAGCAAAACACGATGGGGATGTTTTTACTGCTATGCCACATTATTAGTTGCTAAATACAAGCAATTCTAAAATATTTAACTGCAGTCTTTACTTTTGAGCTAGGTGTTCTGGTGCATGGCTGCTCACACCCTGTATCTATGAGCAAAAGCTGCCCTTTTTTTATTGGTTATGAAGAATTAAGCAGCTTAGATCTACACAGAATGTTTGCAAGAGCTCCTATAAACCACATGTATTTGTGTCACCAGGCAACTTAAGCAAATTGAACCCATAGCTTTTCATTACCAGAAGATTATTTTCACACAAGTTGTCCCAGGTGGGCAAGGACCGGGTGGGAAAACATGAGTGCTGGAGTTTAATTGTGTAGATTGTGCCAGTGTTTTAGCCCCATGGACTCCTCTGTCAGTTCTCCTAAACAGTTATCAGCAGGAAAAAGCAAAATGTCTGACATTTTTCAGAGTGGGTAAAGGAAATATGTTGAAGCAACTCAAAGCACAGGCAGAAAAAGGATGGCAAATGAGGTAGCCCTACTGATAATGTTGCTGAGCTTGCAAAATAACATGCAGACTCACTTGAAATCCCAGCTTTTTCAGCTGAAAGCCTGGGATTCTAGAGGGGACTGGTTTTGGGTGTCGGTGATAGCAAACCCAAACCCTTTTTGCTTTTCCTCCTCCCTTATGCAGGTACTAATGTCTCTATGGCTGTCTGCACCCTAGTCGGGACACAAGGCAGTGGTGAAGGACCACCTCTCTCACAGTAGCACCTTAACACCTCTTTAGAGAAACTCTGAAACTGCTCAAAAAGCTTCACAGTGTGATTTTTCCTGAGCTAGCCACTTCCAGCATCAGGCTTTAAAGGCTTCACATACTGAAAAAGAAGCACCCTGCTCTGACTTGTTGGAGGTGCATTTGTGCACGTGTGTTTGTGCCTGTGTTCAGGAAGCAGGGGAATGTGCTGTTTGGATGACAATCCAATTTGTTTTGCACGAAGCCGGGAACGAGGTAGGATTTGCATTCTGTGCTCACGTCTGGCTCCTTGGCACTGCCTGAGAAAGGGCAAGGAGCCAGAAACTGGCTGCGGAGCAGGGCTGAAGGGAGTTCAAATAATTGGAGGAGACTGTTTGGCTAGTCCAGACATGAGAGATGCAGGCACTGTGCTTCGTCACCTCCTCCAACTTATTTCTATTCTGGGGATGAAGAAAGCTTGAAAGGTCGGTGATTTTCCCATGGGGGAGATTCAATCAAATAGGCTCTTCTAGGGGGGTCAACTAGCTCTGCTTAAAAGTAGTTCCCTGCCACACTACCTTTTCTTTCAACCAGCAGAGGTACCAGAAGTGAATGATAAATGAATCGAGCCTGAATTTCCATGGATTAACGTTCTGCCTCCCAGGAATTGAGGGGCAGTTAATAAATCTCAGAGGGTTGCTCAGCAACTCTCAGGATGGTTACCTTCTTTTATACTGAGCTGCAGAATGCATCAGTTTTGACTGAACGTGTCCTTGGAAGAAATGTTCTTTGTCTGGAGAGCAGACCGAGGTTAACTCTGGAAATGACAGGATTGCCAAGAGCTAAAAAGAAATCTCCCATTTCACTCTTGGAGAGCTTTTATCTTTTTCCCTTTTCTCACGACTGCAGGCTCCCGGGAACCCATTCTTTAGGAGTTAAATGTCTCCAGTTTCCACTGTGTGCTCTTGCAATAAACAAACACGATTTTTACAGCGAGTTTGAGTCATGATGAGCAATAGGTATGCCATAGAAAACAACCTGAGAAAAGCCACCCGCAGCTGAAAGCAGGGTTTCAATCCAGGTGTTAAACGTTTCAGATAACACCACTTGTAACCAGAAAGTTTACTCTGTATTGCCACTCCCCCTTAGATGTTTCTTGAAGCATCTGTTTGTATGAAAGAGATTTTGTAAAAATAGTAGCAGAGTTTCCTGTGTTGACACTTTCATCCCTGGCTGATGCTTTAGTTCTGACATTTCCACCTGAATTCTTCCCTACTACTTGTCGTAGGCTGCCAGTGTTATTTGATGTCAGAGGAATTGTTATTACCAGGTATTCTGTCAGGAAAAAAACCAAACCACAAAGCAGAAAATGTTTTCATCTTTATTTTTTATTTCTCTGCTCAGTTTCTATAAGCCTCTGCAGTGAGTCAGCCTGGCTGTATCCAGGCAAGCTCCACAGATTTTCGTGGTCACTTGGAAGTGTTTTCTCCACTGATAGAAACTGGCAGCTCCCTGCCTGTGGCTTTTGCCTAAGAGTTGACTGTAAGTTCATGTGAGATATTGGAGCTGGCCAGGGCAGTGCTGTAATAGTTCATAGCCCCAAAGAGAAAATAATTAACAGGATTTTTGTAGAAAAAGAAGTTAGCTAAACAGCAGTTCACATATGTTACAGTTTGGACCTCTGGCAACTGGGAACAGCAGAGCCACTACCCTGTGAGTCTCTGGTGTCTTCATCAGAGGTTTTGCTCCTTGCTTTTTCCCTGCTGTGGCAGTCAACCAGAGAGCTGTCAGATCTTCATCCATCTCCAAAGTGGGAAGAACCCCCCCCCTAAATGCAGCACTGCATTTAGGGAGCCCCTGCTGCTGAACCTGCCTGTCCCTTCAGTCCCACTGTGAGTACAGCACCGCCGAGGTCAGCGGTGTGTGAGCAGTGCCCCAGTTTGTTTGCTTACAGGAAGGCAGTAGCCTTGTCTTGGCAGCATGTGGCAGGTCCCAAAAGGACAAGCAGTGGAGGACAGGTGAGAGGGGCCTTTGTGCCAGTCTGGCTGGGCTGTGGCTGAGCCCCTGTGGCCATAGGGTCACCCAAGAGTCTACCCTTTCTGCGAGGGTGAGATCACAGAGAGGGGCCTAACCTGTTCTTTGTTTTGTCTTTTTCTCTTGAAAAGAAGGTGATTGTGGTGTATAGAAATGAAATGGGAGAGGAACCATGTTAATATTTTTATCCATGTTTATTTTTAACCATGTTTAGTTTTTTATCAGTGACATAGACAGCGAGATCGAGTGCACCATGTTTGGTTTGGTTTGGTTTTTTGTTGTTGTTTTTGCTTTATTCAGAGGCTGAGCAGTTTGATCTGGGATTAAACACTGGCTTTAGAACCAGGAACACAGGTTTGCAACAGAGTTGCATTGCTTTACAAAAACCATGTGCTGATTTACACAGTGTCAGGTGTCTCTTCAGAGAGAAATGTCTCTGGCTGGCTAACAAGAGTGACCTGGAACAAGTGCTGACCAGTGAACTAATAGTAAATGTAAGTGGTGTGGATGCTACAGTCCAGGAGAGTTTAGAGGATATATATTACATATAAATGTCACTTGATACACAGCCTTACATCCCTGACCTGTATAGGGAAAAAAAATACAAGCAGATTTGGCAAAGGTGTCTTAGGGTCTGCTAGCAGTTTGCCTTCTACCAGGTAAACAGCAGCTTACTTTGGAGAAAAAAAAAAACCAACTCAGTCTTCCCATTTACTTAAATCACAATTCAGGGATGTGCCACTTTATTTGCTCAAAACAAGTGTGAAAGATATTTGAAACCCCCAACAAATACTGAGGAATTTTACAAACCAAAACTGAGTCTTATTTGTAAATGCAGATAGCAAATGTAGGTGACAAAAGCTATGATCTCTGGCAATGATGACACAGTTGACAGGTATAGGTCTTTGTGTCTTCTCTTTAGCCTTTAAAAATAATTTCTTTTTGTAGTATTACTTGTTCTCAAGTTGTATTTGAAATACTGCAGCTGGATAAAATGTAGGTCCTTCTTTCTCTGGATGGAATTCAAAATAGCTTTTGCTCAGACTTTGCAAGCCAAACCCAGTTCTGAAGCGAGAGCAAAGCATGGACAGCATCAGAAAATTAAGCTGGAAACACAGAAATGAAATACACTGGTTCTGTTGTGGCACTGCCTGATGAGTTCTGCCAGCCTTCTTCACCTGGGAGGTGAATGAATGTCACTGGAAGTCTGGCCTCGAATTAATTCATGCAGATTGCGATTGTTCTTTGCACTTAAACCCTGACCCAAAAGGTGTGCCTTTTCCTGTGGTTATATGATCAGCCTGGTAGTTTCCAGGCACTTGGAAACAAATTCCTGCAGTATAAATAGACAGATAACAGAAATTATCATAATGAAATCAATACTGGTAAAAGCAGACAAAGTACCAAGTCCACACAATTTGCAATCGTATTAGAAGCCATGGAATGGAAACAAATTAGTATACGGTTTGGGGTCCTGTTACAAAAGAGATACTCTGTTGAGTTTTGCTAGTTTTGAGCAAACAAACCTTTTTTAAATATTTAGAGAAGATTGAATCTGCTTCCTGAAAAACTGAAGCCAAAGTCTGAGCTGATTTGATTTGAAATGAGGCCATCAACTCTTAAGCAATTTTATTCGTGGCAGGTAGGAATTTAGTTCCTTGTATTTCAGAGTTATGTACAGTTTCCTTTCTTCTTATAGCTTAAGAAAGAGTATTACTTATGGTCATGCTGCTTCTTCTTCTCTTGGAATAAATACATATACTGCTCATGCTATAGAAATGCTCATGTACCTGAAGGCTGCCAGGTTTTCTAGGACTGTAGCCAAAAAGCTATTTTTTTGAATCCATGCCTCAAAAGCAGGAACAAATGTAGGTAAAGAGGGAGCTTTGTTTCCTCTTCAGTGATAAAAAGGTATAGTCTTTAATTTTTTATTTTCTGTATTAAGTATGTCACTTAGTTTGGAGAAGTCAAGGTCATAGTTGTGTACCATGAATCTGACCAAGCTTCCACTGAACTTCCAGCTGCAAAGATTGACTCAGTGGGGGAAATGTGAAGCTTGTGTTGTCTCATAGGACTGAAAAATGACAGCTGAGCAAACGCAGGGATTTGCCTGAAGAAAAAGTTCATACATTTACTAACTACTTCTCCTTTGGCTTACAGAGGACACTGGCAGGGGAGAAAGAGTTGTTCCATACTAGGGCTGGGTGTTTCACAGGCTCCCCACCCAAGCAATGCTGTTTACAACTTGTTGATAACTTTTGAGTTAGCAGCACTGTTGTTGTGGTGGTACTAGGAGCTTTGCAATACTTTGCTTTTTTTCTGTTGTGGTTGTTGTTTGTTTGTTTGTTTTTCTCTTTATGTTTTTTTGGGTTGGTTGGTTTTGGTTTGTGGTGTGTTATTTTGGTTGGTTGGTTGCTTTTTGTTGTTGTTGTTTTTGGTTTCTTTAAAGCTCCAGTTCCTGAAGTTGCATTATATATATAAAAACCAGTCAATCTAATTGTTATGATGGGGAAAAAGACTGAAAATTTTATCTGACTGCATCCTGAAGACAGATTAAAAAAAAACAAAACAACAAAATACTGTCAAATGTGAAACTGGGAGATAACCCCAGTCTATCCCCAGGTCATTGTTTGTATGCCTCAGGATGGGCTGTGTTTCAGTGGCTATAATGATACCTGAGGAGAGTAGGAAAATCACCATCCAAAGGCAGACTGGATTTCTGGAGTGCTATATTAACACTATTATCTCCCTTTTTGCACCAGTATGCACGTATCCAAACTGCCTCCTCTTGCTGCCTCTCAATCAAGGCAATGTGACCCCCTTACCATCAGGCCCCCAGGTTTTTTTCAACCCAAACTTCTCAACTTTGAAGGTGTTTTCCCAAAACTGTGTCTGTCACCTGGTATACAACTACCAATCACCCCTACAAGGTGGAGCTATTTACTTTATCCTCCTGGGAGCACGTCACGGGTGCTGGGTCAAAACCAGCACACCCACATCCTAAAAACACCAGCTTTTTATGCAGAAAGTTTTAATTATATTCATCTTTCTAATACATCTGCATTGTTATTCAGCTATGTGATTGGTTACAATATCCTCACTTGCTATGTAAATCACCACACGTGCTCTGTCCATTTCCTTAGCTATTCATTTCCTTGTTCTTTCAAGGAGGTGGCATAATTGGTCTGTGAGTGGGTGGTCATGATCTCCCCCTGCCAGAATTACCTTTCCCCCAGTTTTGCTGAGATCTGGCAGTCTTCAACAGTTCTTCAGGCCTGGTTGGTTGGCCAGCTTGTCATTCTTTCTATAGCCTTTGCTCTAGNCTGCATTGTTATTCAGCTATGTGATTGGTTACAATATCCTCACTTGCTATGTAAATCACCACACGTGCTCTGTCCATTTCCTTAGCTATTCATTTCCTTGTTCTTTCAAGGAGGTGGCATAATTGGTCTGTGAGTGGGTGGTCATGATCTCCCCCTGCCAGAATTACCTTTCCCCCAGTTTTGCTGAGATCTGGCAGTCTTCAACAGTTCTTCAGGCCTGGTTGGTTGGCCAGCTTGTCATTCTTTCTATAGCCTTTGCTCTAGACAGAGGTAGCCTATTACTAATGATTTGATCCTGTTTCTAATGAAAACAAAAGTCCATCACTAGGCATGTTGGGTGGACTGTTCAGTGGATAAGGAATTGGCTGGATGGTCACATCCAGAGGGGACTGGTCAGTGGCTCAAAGTCCAGATGAAGAGCAGTGACAATTGGTGTCCCTCAGGGGTCTGGCTGTAGGGACCAGTGCTGGTTAACATTATTATCAATGACACAGCAGGATCGAGGGCACCATCAGCAGGTTTGCAGATGACACCAAGCTGAGTGGTGCTGGATACACCAGAGGGATGGGATGTCATCCAGAGGGACCTGAGCAAGCTGGAGAGGTGAGCTCAGGTGAACCTCATGAGGTTCANTACAGGAAGGCAGGAAAGAGACTGTTTACAAAGGCCTGTAGTGACAGGATGGGGGGCAATGGTGTGAAACTAGTGAAGAGTAGATTTAGATTGGGTATTAGAAACAAGTTCTTTACCTTGAGGGTGGTGGACACTGGCACAGGGTGCCCAGGGAGGTGGTTGAGGCCCCATCCCTGGAGACATCCAAGGTGGGGCTGGCAGAGCTCTGAGCACCCTGCTCTAGCTGAGGATGTCCCTGCTCTCAGCAGGGGCTTGGACCAGATGACCTCTGGAGGTCCCTGCCCACCCAAACCATTCTATGACTCTCATGTAAAAACCCAGTCAGACTTCTCCTGTACTCACTTTAACTTAAAATCCACAAATAGCTGTAACTGGCCATATACAACTAACCCTGTCTTCCAAACCTCTGAACCCTTCTGGGCATTGATATCAGTGGCATTTTAGGAGTGTTCTAAGATGCTTTCTGTGGACAAGCAGCAACATAATTTACTTGTAGATACCTGAGTTTCTGTGTGTGTAACATACTATCCAGCAGTAGTGGGCAGTGGGAAGGGGAAACCTCTTAAGGCTTGAAGTCAAATGGACTTAATTTTCTTGGGGTATGTTGTGATTTCCAACACAAGAATGAAAACATCTCTGCCCAACACGAGCAGAGAGATGTGAAGGCAGCGAGCCCGTTTCCTATTTGCCATGGAAACCTCACACCACCAAACCTGAGTGACTCCTCCTGGTGAAACTCCTAAGCTGTGCAGGATCTGGCCTTGAACCAGGTCATGATACTGTTATCACATGAGACATTGCCTCTCTTAATTCAGCCTTTGCTACAATGCCCACCCTCACTTTGTCACTCACACAATTAGTGTGAACTCTAACGTGGCAATTAATTAAGCCAGAATGGGGAGAACAATTTGCAAACTGGCAGGACTCTGTCAGAGTTCAGCAGCAGCTGATCACAGCAGTTAAGTCCAAGCAACTCCTCCCCTGTCCAGGCAGATGTTGCCTCCTTTGAGCTGCTGACATCGGATCCTTTCTAATTCTTTTTAAAGTGTGTAAATACTGAACGTGTTCAAAGCACAGCCTCCCGTGTTTCTTACCCCCAAACCAGTATTCCAAACTCAGCCAAAGGCAAAGGACTGTGAAGCACTAAGTAAAAACTTCCCTGCTTTTAGAAGCAGTCCGATTTTTACCTTAGAGTTGCTCAGCAGTTGGGGAAAAAAAAAGGATGAGTGAAGGGAATTGGAGAGAAGATCCTGACTAAACATCTTTTTTACTCTGTCAGCCTAAGATGAGCTTTGCTGGTGAACTTGAAACAGAGAAGCAAAAAACCCTGACTTGTTTTTCCAGTACGTTTGATCATGTAATAATTTCACAAACGTTAGCTACTTGTAGAAACATAGTAGGTAGGGTTTGGGTATTTCTAATCGAAAAGATCCCATCTGAGATGAGTGGACCAAGTATACATTTCAGAGCTGTCCAGAAACTGGAATTGCTCTTCCCTCAGACATTCTAGAATTCAAAACTTCCATTATTTGGCATTAGGACAAGAGGAGAATTTCTGAATATCTTTGATTTGGGATGAGATTTGGTCTGCTTTAGACAGACAAAACCAGGTTTGACATATGTATGTGTCTTTAGCAGGGATTAGTACTGAGAGACACTGTAATGAGATGTTTCCCCACGAGTCAAACTGGGTGATTTTCAATTGCTTGTTTCCAGTCCAGTTAAAATCAATAATTCCTGAAAATATTTCACCTTTCACACAGTTCTCTTTTCCAGAAAAGTGTTCCCCTGAATTCAGGTGTGTTTCTAACTGGTTTCACTGATAAATATAGAGCAAACACAGATGATTTACTCCTTGCTAGCAATACTCTTTAGAAAGGCCATTTCTCAAAAATGCTTTCAAAATAACCCTTTTTTTTAAGTTTAATATTATCTTTTATATTAAAACAATGATACAAAATAGTGTTGCAGTGGTATTTTGAGGTTTACCATTCTTTAGGTGTCCCTGTTCATGGGTGTCTTCAGAAGCAGACTGTACTACTGTGGGCTTAGGGAACTAGAGATCCCAAGCTGGCACAGTGATGAGGATTCACCGTGGGCAGTCCCAGAGTCATAGGCTTGGCTCAAGGCACTTCTGGTAGCAGTACCTGTCATGTGCATGTGTGGCCTCTGGGCCTAGAGGAACTGAGTTTGCCAAAGGCACTATCTTTTTGTTGTTCTTTTTGGCAGTATTTGCTGCTTCAGTTTTGTTTGGTACAGCTTGCTGATGTTTGGTAAAGTGTATTTCTGTTTAGTAAAGCTTGCTGCTGGTTAAGAGACATATATTAAGAAATATAAGTACTGTACTCACTGTTTTTTTCCCCTTTTGAAACAAAGAATGAATGTCCTCATGCCTTAGAATGAGGATCCAGGAACCTTATCTAACAACATAACCACAGACCCCTTTTCAGTCTTAGAAAGGACCCCATTTTATCCCGGTTAATTTCACCGAAGAAGGAAACAAAACAGCATTGCCCTTTGTAGGAGCCGCGGTGATGCCCGTGGCCACGCAGAGCAAACGCCGAGGCTGGCTGGGTTAATTATGCACTGGCTTGCTGCACACAGGTCATGTTTGAGTAGCTTGTGAAAGGCAGCCTCGGCTGAGCTGGCCGTGCGCAAAGCTTAGCAGTGCGAAGGCAGCCCGGCGAGCGATGCCCATCGCTGGGAAGCGGCGAGAGGAGCGAGCAGCCGAGCAGGGATCGTAGCTGGGATTTCGTGAGGAGTGCTTTGATTAGACAGGCACAACTCTTCAAGCTGGTGTGAAGTGTAACTGAAGGAAGCGTGGCTGATAAGGCGCCGATTAACCGCTCTCGTGAACCTTTCCTTTTTGGCGTTGTGGTCTCTAAAGCTCAGAAAGAGAATGGAGAGAAAAGTGGACAATAAAATGAAAAGGGAACTGTCGTGCTTAGCTACTTTAAACAACAAAAACATAACCCTGGTGTCTGTTCGTAAGCAGCAGGCAGCTCACGATGTGCCTGAACTACTGATTATTGGTGAAAAGTCCAAGACAGGATCTTCAGTAAAAGCAAGCAGTAACTTGCAGAAAGAAGAGAAACTTTTGCAGAGCTACTCCATGGGAAAGCCAGAAGTCAATACAGTTGAAAGACAGGTCAGTGAGCTGGTGTGTGTGTGTGCTTTGAGAGGGCAGAGGTGTTTCTGAACTAGAGAATGTAAAACAAAGCACTTTGGCTGTGGGTTGTATATTAAAGCCAGTTAAACCTTTATTGAAGTGGTCTCAATCCCCAGCATGGATCTGGGGCCCAGAACAAGCAGCACACAAATGTGAATTCCTCTGGAGAGCCTCGCAGACTAATCTTTGAAAGCAGATGTTAATGATGAGTTGTGCTGTAGTAACTAATGAGCATTTTCTCAGCTCCACCTCTAATAATATAGAGTGAGGGTTCTTAGTAAGGGAACATATTAATGCTTCTGAGAACTGCCATTGCTTGGGCAGTTTGACAGCAGCTCATACTGGGTTAATTCTCTGGAATAATAGAAATTGCCAAAACATTAAGAGGTCCTAATTGTAGGTAAGTAGTTTATTTATAAGTGAATGGCAGTGAAACTTCTTCATAACACTTGCTTTTTAATTCTTTATTTAGTGTTGTATACAACTGTGGCATGTTTGGAGATGAACTGTTGTGGAGAAGAGGCTTAGAAAGAGCCATGCTGATAAAAACATGATAAGGTTTATTATTTTTAAAAGACTTTTTGCTGTTTAAAAGGTAGGTAAATTACAGGAATGTAGTTTGGATCAGCAAATATTGTGAACGTTTAAGGAAAAAGGATCTCTTTTCTGTATTCAGTTCACTGGGACATACACATTGCTTGTACTGGAGCCCTGGTGGAGAACATCACAAAGTATTTTGCTTTGTTTTAATTCTAAATTAGAAACTATCCGTTTACAACAAAGCTTTCCCCTTTCCCACCCAACCAAGTGTGGTTTATATCTTCCTTAAATTGGAAAGTACCTGTTAAGTTCCAAAGGGCTTGTTAACTGTGCTGTAGTAGGTAACGTTTCAGTCAGACTGGCTGCAACTGCCTAAATCTTTCCCTATTGTCTGTGCTGTGGGAGAAACCTGTTCCCAGATGGGGAATAGCACCCCCTTAGCAGAAGCTTTAGAGCAACCTACTCAGTAATCTGAAAACAAAAGCACCATAAAAGCTGCTTTAAAGTAATCTTTTCATTGAATCTTGATATCCAGGTGGAGACAGTGGGGTTTTTTTCCCCCTCTTTTAAGTCTCAGGAGATGCTTAAAAAAATAACAAGTTTTGTCACAAGTAATTCCTGAAAATTGTGGCTATTGGCATTCATTAATCTTTGCTACACTTGAGGAAAGTGGGAAGGAAGAACAACCAGTTGAGATCTGGTCCATTTAAACCATATGAGCTAACAAGATGGGTGGACAAGCTGCACTGAGATTTATTGAGGAGGATGAGGGCTGAATTTCTGCTCACTCAAAAGTGCAGCTGTTGTGGGCGTGGAATTGAAGACCTCTGCTGTTCCTGAGGTTGCTCTGGCCTCATTTCGTTGTTCACTGTCTGCCTGTAACAAACTGGGAAAGCATCTGAAGCATTTAATTAGTAGTATGTGGCTTTTCAGCAGTGTGTTACAGCCTGCTTGGATCCAAAGCCATGACTCAGGGTGGCTGAAAAGAGCGAAGCAGGAAAGGTAAAACAGCAGCATAGATAAGATAGTTCTTCAGCAGTTGTGTGCTTGAAGGTGAGAGGGTGGTAGCTGGTTTCAGCCTGCAGAGGTACAGGGAGAAGAGCAGCCCCACACCTCTGTAGACAGTAGGTGAGAGGTTGGTGGCTGAGCAGGTGGGGAGAGGCAGAGAGGGTGATGCTGAATGGGCCAGGCCCTGTCTCCTTTGCCAGCTGCCTGCCTGGCATCACGATGAGGAGTCTAGTGCTGGAGTTTCAGGATGTCTCTGGAACAGAGCCTTGCTGGAGCACCAGAGGGGAGCAGTGGCCATGCAGGATCTTGGTGGGGATGATGCTTGGGAAGCTGTGAGCTGTGCCTGGCATATACTCAGCTTCCTGCTGCTGAGGCCAGGAATGTTATGCTGGTATTTTAGAGATGGCTTCTCTCTTGGGAAGGGGAGGTGAGGGGGAGAGGAATGGCTTTCCAGGTGACAAGCCACCCCAAGAGCTGACCACAGCTGACAGTGACCACCTTTCCTGCCAGACCAGCCTCTGAGCTGTGGATGCTGCAATGCCAAGCACTGCATGCCAAACTGGAGCTGGAGACTTGCTGCTCCCAGTCCAGCAGAGTCTCCTTGCTCTGCTCCACCTGCACACTTTCCTAAATGTTCATCCAGCCCCAGGGCATGTTGCTGTTGGCTGATCTGCTTCCCGATGGCTGGAGGCAGTCGGGATGGGCAGCAGGAGCCTCTGCCTCTTCCTGCAGGCCCCAAGCCCTGCTTTGCACCAGGGCAGGCATGAATGCTCCAGCTCCTGTCTGGGGCATCAAAGGTTCTTCTTCATGCTGGTGGGTTTGCTCTGAAAATCCTCCTGCTGGGAACTGGGCTTCACAAGCCATGTTGATTCACAACACCAGTTTCAGTTGCTACTCCTCCGAGTCCAGTTCAGAGCTCTCTCCTGTAGATGCAAATGTTTCCCATCCAGCTCCTTTAAAGCTCTCTCCAGCTACTGCTGCTTCTGTGTCAAAGGGTTTCTTCTTGATTTTCTTAGATTTTTAGTGTTTATAGTGTTGAAATGATCTTCATAACCCTGTTTTCTGTAGGGATTCTGAGCTTTTGGACTAG
Source organism: Chloroceryle aenea (assembly GCA_013399075.1). Taxonomy (NCBI): domain Eukaryota; kingdom Metazoa; phylum Chordata; class Aves; order Coraciiformes; family Cerylidae; genus Chloroceryle; species Chloroceryle aenea. The sequence continues at coordinate 192,844 of VWZY01002507.1, forward strand.
AGCCTCTCTCCACTATGCATTTTAAGTTGCAAATTTTACCTGCAGAATGAGGGAGGACAAGAGTTATCATAATTTCATGTTTTCATTATTTACATATTTTATACAGAGTCACTGTAAAAATACATGCAGGACTGGTAGAGCAAACACTTGGTGTACACCTGCACTTCAAAGTAAGAAAGCCTCCTTTGGTGTGAGAGACAAAATAGTTGGTAACCGTGGCCGGTTCTTCACGCTCCCGTAAGGACTCAGTCCCAGTTACATTTACATCATTTCATTGGGGATTTCTTTCCAGAGAGAAACAAGCAGGAAACCCATACTGGCTTGGAACCTCTGCACATTTCTGGGCTCTGGGGGGAGATTCTTGGATGATTTGGTATTTGTGGGTTGGTTCATTTTGCTTCTTTTATGAAGGGAAATAACTCTTTATATATATTTATATAAATCCACATCCCCTCTCTAATTGTTTTCCTTGTCATTTAAAAATTTGTGTGCAACTTTTTTTTACAAAGCATTGAAATAGCAAAATCAGTTTATGTGTTTCAAAAGACTGGAGGATGAGAAATACCCTTTAATCTTTGTATTCATTTAATTTGAATTGCTTTTATATCTCTGGGTACCTGGGAGAACCGAGACGGTCGGAGAGCGCGGGGGTGGAGGGAACGCAGCAGAGGACAGAAGGCTTAGGATGGTTCCTGAGTTTCATCTGCAGCTGCTGCCAGAATGTGGTGAAGAGGAGCAGGAGAGCAGAGGATGTTCCTCTTGCCCGTCTCTCACGCTCTGCTTCAGCAAAGGATGCAGAAAGCAAATGCCTTTGTTGGAGAGCCAACGTAAACATACAGGGTGAGCTCCTGTAACTCGCCCGCGAAGTTTTGCTCTGTTTGTGATGAGAAGAGCTGGCCACGGGGAGCTAAATATCCTTGGGGAGGCTGGGGACAGGAGGTAGGGAAGAGAAGATGAGGGGCAACATTCAAAGCACATTTCTTGAGGTCTTGCAATAAAGCAAGTTTGAGTATAGGCAGCATTTCAAACATGCAGTGGGTGAGAGACTGTTTTCCTTTTCAGATGGGCTCCTTTTCTCCAAGACCATGTTATTATTAAACTGTGGGGAGGCACAAACAGGAGGAAATAAGCATGTGATCGTCTTTGTGTGCGCTTGAACAGGGAACCACCCTTGCAGGGAGGTCCAGTTAACTGTTTACATTTGGACTGGAAAGGAGGGGCTGCCTGCAGGTTCCCGTGTATGTCGGGGAGCTCGGTAACTTCTGGGAAGTGCAAGGAGAGTGGTATGTGCCCTGGGTGCTGCCAGGCCTGTGGGAGGGGGAGGTAAAGGGGATCTCATGGCTAAAATATTCTTGTGACTCTTCTTCCCCAGCATAGTCTCGAGGCCAGGCGGAGAGGGAGGGGGCTTGTGGGGAGAGCCTGCAGTTGGGATAGTAATGCTGAAGAGTTGAAGTTGCTCATTCCTCCTCCCGTTCTAATAAATAGAGAAGGCTGAAAACAAATTTCTCATGTTAAATTTTTGCTATTTTGGTCGTGACCCCAGACCTCATTGTTCCCAAGCTGTCTAAGCGTGAAACAAAATCAAGTTAATGAATTTTGAATATTGCATGGAATGAACTGGATGCAGTCTAGTGTTAATAAGCAGCCTAAATGCTTCTCACTGCACTGTGGTACTGAAGAAGGAGTTTTCTTGTCAGGTGTAGGAACAGGATTCGTGGTGGCCCTTTCACCAGCCTCTCCCTGAATTAATCCCTGGTACCAGGTGCTTTATTAAATGCTGGAGAGCCTTTGGCTTTGTAGGCAAGAGAACAGATTTGTCACAACAGCTTCCTTCTAGACCAGTCGTACTTAAAAGATGCCCTAAGTCCCAGCTATGAAATCTGATGTTCTTTCCACAAAATCTGACAATGTGGGGCTTGTCCCTCCCCTGCTCAATCTTCCTCATCACTTGTGCCAGCAATTTCCTTTGGTGACAGTGTGTGCTCTGACTTTATCTCTATTTTTATTTTAATTTATTATTTTAGCTTGAACTGAATTGAGTGCATTAAGCTATAGAGTCCCAGCACTGTGAAGCCTGTGATCTGGTGAGATGTAGTCCACTTCCTGATGTTCTACTTCAACACTGGCCATTGCATCCTGAAAACTGGGGTTGGATCAAACCAGTGACTTCTTCTAGCTCAATATACGGTCTTAGGTGCCTCACAAGGAGGTAGATGAAACTAAACCACAGTGGAAGGTATCTACATATAGTTTTGTGTCTTAAAATCTTAACTTAGTAGATCTATACATATGCAGACAGCCCAGAGCTCTGTGTGTATGCTTATAGCTCTTCAGCTTTCAGGTCATCCCCATGCCAGTTTGTTTCAGGCTCCTGGGATATTCTTCATTCTGTTTTCTGTGAGCTTTTTGGTTTGGCATTGTTTGGTTTGGTTTGAACTCCTGCTGAGCAGTAGCAGGTTGGCCAAACTGAGCCAGCTTCTGACGTCTGTGGAGAGGCATTCAGCACGCTCTCCACTGTGACCCTTTGTGCCAGTGCCAGTGTGCTCTGGAGAGCAGGGCTGCATGGTGGAAGTGTCCTATGGCTGCAGAGAGCTCGTTTTAAATGATTGGATTGGGGTGGGAATATTGAGACAATTCTGCTTTTATATCCCTAGTGAATATTTTTTAATTTGCTGCTCAAGAGAAGCCTGAGTCATCGTGGTGGTCATAGCTCCCTGGTAGTATATTCAAAATGTAAGTTATTGTTTTGGAAGTGTTTTGATGGCATAGACTGACATGAGAGTGCTTCTAGCATGCACCTGAGAGCACATGCAGAATATTTTTGCCTTTACAGGGGTAAAGATCCATGCATTTTTATTCTTATTTTTCCTTTGCCTCCTTAGGCTTTGTCCACTGCCGATTCTCCTCCTGGCTGCGAGCTGGAACCTACAATGAAAGACAGTTTTGCTTTTGACAACATGGGCTACGAAGAGAGCTTTGAAAGTGCACCATCTCCACCTTCCCAGGAGCACACCGTGGCAGTCAGCATTGTGGGAATGAGTTGCCAGTCGTGCGTGCAGTCGATAGAAGGCCGAATTTCCAAGGTGAAGGGTGTTGTGAGTATTAAAGTCTCCCTCCAACACAACAACGCTGTCATAAAGTATCTGCAGGCAGAAATAAGCCCTGAAGAGATTTGCCAGGAAATTCAGGACATGGGCTTTGACGCCAGTGTGGCAGAAGAGACGTTGAGAACAGCACCCATTGATTTGTCCTGCTTGAGAGAAGCAGTAGTTAAGCTTCGGGTAGAAGGCATGACGTGCCAGTCCTGTGTCACCACCATTGAAGGAAACATTAAGAAACTGCACGGCGTGGCAAAAATCAAGGTGTCTCTTGGTAACCAGGAAGCAATTATTGCTTATTATCCTTACATCATTCAGCCTGATGAGCTCAAGAGCTGTATCAGTAACCTGGGGTATGACTGCACCATTAAAAGTAAACCAGTCCCTATGAAGCTGGGTGCCCTCGACCTTGAGCGCTTGCAGAATGCAAACCCCAAGCAAACCCCAGTGAGTCTTCAGAGTTTTGGGGTGGAACCACTGGTTGCTGAGACAAGTAGCAGAGTTACAGTGACTCTACGGATAGAAGGCATGCACTGCAAGTCCTGCGTCAGAAACATTGAAGGAAATATATCAGATCTTCCTGGCATACAAAGCATTAAGGTGTCTCTGGAGCATAACCGTGCTGTGGTAGAGTATAGCCCAAATGTAATTACCCTGTCAGCTTTGCAGCGAGCTATTGAATCCCTTCCACCTGGAAAGTTTAAAGTATGCCTCCTTGATGGTTCAGAAGCAAATACAGGAGCATCTCCACCACCAGCTGATCTCAGAGAGCCTCTGCAAGAGCTGACGTGCACGGCTGTTATTAGGATTGATGGCATGACCTGCAATTCTTGTGTACAGTCCATAGAAGGATCCATATCCCAGAGGCAAGGAGTGCACCATGTAGCAGTTTCTCTGGCTGGCAGAACTGGGACCATACGTTATGATCCTGCTGTTACTAATGGAGAAGAGTTAAGAGCTGCCATAGAAGACATGGGGTTTGATGCTTCTGTGCTGACAGGTAACAGTGTTTTTTCTTCTGTGGGTAGCATGCCAAGCCTGGCCATGCAGCACCTGAGGTGAGGCTCTCTTCTGGAGAGGAACTCTTCAAACATCATTTTGGCATTGTTTTATCTCAGGGACTGGTGTGGTCTGACCTCACGTAGCAAAGGGGAGAGATTTCAGCTCAGCAGCACTTTATTTTAGCCCTTAATGACTGCATTAGTGGGTGAAACTGTTCAGTTACATTTTGAAGCCAAGAGATTTGGAAGCTGGTACAAGGTCTTTCAAATAGCTGATCCCTTTACCCACTGAAGCTGATTTTCTCCTCTGTCTACAGGCTGCTATCAAACCAAATGTTTTCATTTCTGTTCCAAAATACTAAACCCCACAAACTTGATGAAATCACTTTCATTTAAAAACACTTTTTATCTAGCTAAAATATATTTTTAGCATCCTAATCCTTTGACCTTTATTTCCTGAGTGTTTTTACTAGCCCTGCTTTCCTAAGCCTTGCTTTAAGTGAGGTAGGTGGCAAGATGCAGATACTCTTTGGTGGGAGCAGATGCTTTTATGTGTCAGCTGCAGCACAGTTTGTACATTTTATATGCATGCTCATAGTTTGAGAAGTTGCTGTGGCACACAATCTCCTCTCTACTGCATTTCAAACATGACAGTATTTATCTGCTTGAACTCAACAGGTTTGCTTTGAGATTCTGATGTATTTACCTGGAATGAATGAGTTTGGTCACAGTAGACCACATCCTATTAGCTTTTCTCATGGGTCTAATCCCTCTGAATCTGTGGAACTGCTACAGTTGAGGAGGAGCTCATATGTGCTGTTTAATTATGATTTATTTGGTTTGTAATTTGTTTGCCATCTGAAGGTAGAAAACCAGTTCTGTAGAGTTAAATGGTGCCATAGGTGGTACTGGTGAGTGTATATTGTTAGATGTCTAGTAACAATCTAGATTATCTCCATGAAGAGACCAAGATTACAATGTCACCTTTCCAACAACTAAGAGACTTTTCATGAGTGATAAATATGACCTGCTTATAGTTTGTCACCTTGATCACCCTGTACACAGTGTTTGCTCAGTTTATTGTGCATTTATTCAAGATACTGCTGCTGGAGGCCGAAGGCACCAGCCTGATGCCAGCAATGCTGCCGTGCAGCCTCGAGCTCCAGAACCTCCTCGACAAGGCTGTGCCTTGGATGCTCCTCCAGACAGTCCTCACCCTGATGGGCCAAACCAGGCCAGCGAAGCGACAGCTGAGAAGTGTTTTTTACAAATCACAGGCATGACCTGTGCATCCTGTGTCTCTACCATTGAAAGAAACTTGCAGAGAGAAGAGGGTAATAAATTTAAGATTCCTATATTGAGTTTCTAAGGGGCTGTGGGATGGAAAAGGTATTCTAGGAGGTTAAGGGAAGAGGCTGTGGCACAATATCTGGAGGGTAAAAATATTTATCTGGAATATATATGTGTCACAGTGTCTGGAGGGTAAATATAGTTATTGGGAGTATATATGTGGTACAACACCTGGAGGTTAACTATGCTCTTAGTGCCAGTGTAACTATGTCACTTTTGAACTATCCTACCTTGCTGGTGGACAAAGCCAATGTACTTTTAACAGCAAGTTGTTGTAATTTGATCAAAATTTCAACTGAAGTTGAAGACAAGAGCAGAGGAGTGATTCTCATTTAGTTTGCAGGGGCTTGTTGCTTTCCAGAGCAATCCACCTCTTCCAAAGCTGTTTAGAGTTCTGACACGTTTGTGGTGTGCAACTTCCCTTGCAGGGCATATTTGCACAAGCAGGTACAAAAAAATGTGTGGCTCCAGGGCCTGGCTGTTATATTAGCTTGGGCACAGCAAAGCCTATAGGTTAGAAGCCTGCAGGCTGGAGCTGCCTCTCCTCTGGCCCTACAGAAGATGAAAGGATGAGCCTCAGCAGTGTCTGATTTAATTTGGGTTTTGCTTATTGATTCCTGCAGCCTCAGTCTCTGGGTGATGGTCTCACTGCCTTGATTAAAAATCCAAGCAACTATTAGCACTTCAGAACAATTGTTTTGTCTCTTATTTTTACGTTGTGCTTTTCAATTCTAAATGTAGATTTCTGTGATTTTATTTAGCTTTTATAAAAGGAAGGAAAAAAACCCAACCAACCACAAAAACAAAGGGAAAAACAGGAAAAGAAGAAGACATAGTTCTGATGCTGTGAGGTTCGTTGAGGGCTTTTCAAACTTAAGAGAGCCCAGGGTAGAGCTTGCAGCACTGAGTGCAGAGATTGCTTCTGAACATCCTTTTTGTCTCATTAGATGACATCAAAACTCACCCTTCTCCCCTGTGTTTCTCTGGTGGTTCCTCTCATTGCTAAAGGGAACCACGGTGTGGCTGGATCTCAGTAAAAGCTTTGCTGCTGTGACTTAGGAACAACACTAGAAGGAGGCAGAGAGAAATCATTAGGCTTAGAACATCTCTAAGTTGTTACAACCCTCGCTGGCAATTGCTAGTAATATTTTCCTTTTCTTCCCCTCAGAGGAGCTATGTTATCTCATCTATTTATTATCACCACTGCAGGGATTGTTTCGGTGTTGGTAGCACTGATGGCAGGTAAAGCAGAGATAAAATACAAGCCAGAATTCATACAGCCTCTTGAAATAGCACAGCTGATCCAGAGGATGGGTTTTGAAGCTACTGTCTTGGAAGATCAAGCAGAAACAGAAGGAAATGTGGAGCTTCTTGTAAGTCACATGTATTTGAATGTGTGTTGGCTTTGGAAAAGTCAGGTCTGGAAGAATCATTTTCTCACAAATGTTTCTTCAACAGGACAGGTGGCTTCAGCAGATCCATTCTGTCTGGTCATACCTTTTTTTTCCCTAATTGTTGAAAAGACAAAACCCCTTTGTCTTAGAAGAACCAGTCCAAAGGTGCTGAAATCAAGCGTGTTAGTTGTATACACAGAATAGACCTTCCCTAGCAAGGAGAAATGCAGCAGAACTTTTCTGTGAAGGCACTCAGTCAACAGGACAGGCTCCAAGCAATAGAATCATTCTTGCCACATGTGTGTTGATAAAGCCTGTGGCTTTGTGTAGAGGTCTGAGAACTTTGGGTAAAGTTAGTTTATTGTTTATGTGGAGGGCAGATTCTTCACAAGTCCATTTTTATTCTCTGACATATACCTACTACAAGACAGATAACAACAGTCTGCAGCTGGGCTGATAGAACAGAAAATGGGAATGTGCCTTACTGAAGCCAGAGGAAAATTTAAATAAGCAAGACAAAGTTACACATAGAATAGAATCATAGAATCATTAGGGTTGGAAAGGGCCTGTAGGATCATTGACTCCAGCCTTCATCCCAACATCTCTGTCCATTAGACCATGGCCTCAAGTGCTACAGCCACTTGATTTTCAAACCCCTGCAGGGATGGTGACTCCCTGGGCAGGCTGTTCCAGTGCCCAGCCACTCTCTCAGGGAAGAATTTCTTCCTGATATCCAATCTAAACCTCCCCTGATGCAACTCAAGGCCTTTTCCTCTCATTTTATCATTAGTAACCTGGGAGAAGAGACCAACACCAGCCTTGCTTTTTAGGGAGCTGTAGAGAGCATGAGTTTTCATGCAGGGTTTGTCTTTGACAAAGCTGATAGAACTATATTAGCTCTGCTGCTGCAGTCAATACAATGTACAAGTGCTGCTACACAAATACACACATAGCTGTGACTGTAACTGCTGGCTGCAGAAGGAGAGAATAAAAGTGGATAGTTACATTCTCTCTTTAAGACAGCTCTATAAATTCCTCATGCTGATGCCTTGGGTCAGTGCCAGCAGAGATAGAATAGTCCTTAGTGCCTCTGGGACATGGGGAAGCTTTGCTTCAGATTCATCCAGATATAGTGGGTGAATGTGGGGGACTGTACCCTAAATTTGTCTTTTCTTTAGATTACAGGGATGACTTGTGCTTCTTGTGTTCACAATATTGAATCCAAACTCATGAGAACAAATGGCATACTCTATGCTTCAGTTGCCCTTGCTACTTGCAAAGCTCACATCCAGTTTGATCCTGAAATTACTGGACCTCGAGATATTATAAAAATAATTGAGGTAGGCTTTAGAATTTTTCTTTGTGTATGAACAATTCTAAGGTGAAGTGAAAAAGGATATTTGAGAGGTTGCATCCTCTGTCTCTGATTTGCAGTCGGTTCAGTGGAGTGGTGATACTTCAGATAAAAATGCCACCTTCTCTTGCCAGTGAAAGAGACTGTTCAGGCTGGCAGAGTAGTTCTATAAAGTGTAGCTTGCCACAGGAGCATCTCACGAAGCAGGTGTGAAGTTTAAATGTATGNGCTGCTCATAGCCCAAGTGTTCCAGATGTCTGTACACATTGGTTTTTATTCCCACATGATTTCAGAGAACTTTTTAAACCAAAAGTGCTTGTGATACAGCCACTAAAGGAAAAAAAATAATCCTCTTTTACCAGTAACCACACAGACCCTAAAATCTGCCTTTATCTGTCCTTGTTGGGGACAAAACTGTTTCCTTCTCTGCCCCTCCAGAAGGAAAGAGAGGTTACTGTATGAGGTGCACACAGTGATGAGTCAGGAGGACAGCAGAGACTGTCTTTTGTGTTCTAAGTACTTACTCAGATGGAAGCTCCTAGAGTGCAGAACTGCTGCTGCAGCAGTGGTTAACATGTTAACTAGCAGACTCTTCAGGCTGGCAGAGTAGTTCTGTAAAGTGTAGCTTGCCAAGCTTGCCACAGGAGCATCTCACAATGCAGGTGTGAAGTTTAAATGTATGTGTGCTTTGGGTTGGTTTTTGGGGGGTTCCAGGTGGGGTGGTTCTCCTGCAGTAACTCCCTGAAGTGTCAGTTGATGGCTTTTTGCTGTATTGATTTTTGGGATGCTTGGCTCTGCAGTTTGTTGTCTTATGGGTTTAAACTGATTCTAGCCTCTTTGATTTACAACTTCAGGTGTAGCTACTCAACTGTATCACTCAGGAGATGCTTGCAAGGTTGACTGGCCCGGTGGCTTGTACCTTTTTACCTTCCTTTGTGGTTTTTCCCACCTCTCATACTCATTCCAGTGGAGATGACAGGGCCTAACTTTCCCTCTAGGAGGAAGGAGGGCAGCAGATCTCCAGCTGTCAGTGGGAGACTCCTGTGCCTCAGAAACCTGGGCCAGTTACTGCATCCATACACTCTGTCCATGTATAGGTAGCAGAAATTCTTTGCAGTCCACATTTTGAGTACTGTTTGAAATATCCTCTCCTGTTGGCAGGATCTGAAAAGAAATAAGAAGTTGGCATTTGTTAAATATGGAACAGTGTCCTTTTCTGACATTTCTCCTAAAAGTAGTGTCATTTAAATATAAGTAATATGCTTAGTTTAATCAAAACTAACTCATCTTCCCTTCCCTTTCAATAAAAAGGAAATTGGCTTTCATGCTTCTGTGGCTAGAAGAGTTCCAAATGCACATAACCTGGATCATAAAAAGGAAATACAGCAGTAAGTATTTCTCTTTCTCTCTCATTAATGAATGTGTATATCTCTTGTAACTCTCTCCCCCCTGCCCCCAGATAATTTAGCTTATCCTGGTGTAAAGCACACTTAATTTGATGATTTGCCATTCAGTTTGAGTACTTTTATTGCTTTCATAAGTTTCAGTTTTTAACAGGTACAGATCTATACAGTCAAACGTGTATGAGCCACTGGAACTGGCCCAAAGTGTTGGATCTTTGCTAAATATCTGCTAGTGCAGCATCAACACCCTGTACAACAACCAGGGATTTACAGCTTCTACTTTTCAGGTGGAGGAAATCTTTCTTGTGCAGCCTACTGTTTGGTATCCCTGTCTTAATCCTGATGATTTATATGCTAATACCCGACGGTGGGCACCATGGGTCTATGGTGCTGGAACAAAACCTCATTCCTGGATTATCTATTTTAAACCTGCTCTTCTTTGTCCTGTGCACATTTGTTCAGGTATGTCCACAGTACTTCCTGGGGGTTTGCTTTCTCTTCATCTCCCAGTTGTGTAATCTGCTGTGATAAAGATAGGGGACTGGATTAGTGGCTTAGACCTGCCCTTTTGTCTGTGCTACCTATGCAGAATGAAGTGGCACTTTTCTGCAAGTTATCCATTCTGTAATTGTTCACAGCACTCACTCCTGCTAAAGATGCATCAGATAGTTTTCCATGGGGGGGAAGGTAGTGTTAAAATGAAATACCTGATCAACTGCAAACTGATTAGATAGCTACAGATAAATCCCCTCAGCTTCTGTGCCTCGTTTACGTTGTGTTGCCGAGGAAAAAGATGATATTTAGGTGGCAGAGTTGTTCTGAGAACAAGGAGGGGCAAGTGGGAGGTTGACACTAGAGTCAGCCTCTGAGTAGATTGCTCCCCTGAAGTTGCACCAATATCAAATTTACCAAATCCCTTCCCTTGCCTATTGCATGTCTATAATTCCACTATAGGCAGTATTACACACTCTCTGCTTTCACTGCCCAATACGAGTCTGTCCGTGCTTGCACCAACAGTTTCTGGGTGGCTGGTATTTTTATGTACAAGCTTACAAGTCAGTGAAACACAAGACAGCCAATATGGATGTGCTCATCGTGCTGGCCACGACGATTGCCTACGTGTATTCCTGTGTGATCCTGATGGTAGCAATAATTGAAAAGGCAGAGAAAAGCCCTGTCACTTTCTTTGACACTCCGCCGATGCTCTTCGTGTTCATTGCCCTTGGGAGGTGGCTGGAGCACATAGCAAAGGTAACTCAGCTTCACACTTAATTATTATGCATTGGTGATGGGAGTAGAATAAAGCTCTTCAGAGGAATTTTGAGTCAGATGATGTCAATGTAGACTGTATTATACAAGGTCATTTGGAGTTCTTTGTGTTAAGTACACATCAGCATTTATATATCTCAATATACCTTAAACATTCTTTTCTGTTTCTTAGAGTAAGACCTCAGAAGCTCTTGCTAAACTTATATCTCTTCAAGCCACAGAAGCCACCGTGGTGACTCTTGGACCTGACCACTCTATCATCAGGTACATATTTGGGAAGCAAAACCCCTTCAGCCTGCCTGGGTGCACAGACAAGGCTCGATGCAATTAAAGTGAAAGCATTATTATCCTTTTGAAGCTGATGGTGTAAATAAAGCTGATGGTTCTACTTGTGTCTTTGGCAGGGAGGAGCAGGTAGCTGTTGAACTGGTTCAAAGGGGTGATATTGTCAAGGTGGTCCCTGGTGGAAAGTTCCCAGTGGATGGAAAGGTCATTGAAGGCAGTTCTATGGCAGATGAGTCTCTCATTACTGGTAACTTCCCTTATGCAAAGAAGTGAAATCTTCTAGAACTCTTTCTTCCAACAAAAGATAGCAGACTCAACCCAAAATAACTTGTCTAATGCCTGAATAAACTGTCTGAGCAAACTCCCACCCTAACAGATGCACACCTAGGCTTTGTGAGCTTGAATCCACACCCCACCTCTGCACACACCCTAAAAAGCTGGACAGTTTCTGCTCAGTTTGGTCACTTACTACTAACACCCTCATGGGATGGGCAGAGTCCAAACACTGCTGTCATTATCCAGAGGTCTGGTGGGAGTTTCTCCTGACATGTGTTTGTAGAGAGGGTACCTCCTCAGAAGTAGCTTCTAAAGGGTGATGGGGAAATATTGGTGAGATGCTGAGGGGGTCAGATCGATGGGCCCAGGCCAGTTGTATGAGGTACAACCAGGCCAAGCACTGGGTCCTGCATTTTGGTCACAACAACCCCAGGCAA
>VWZY01002507.1:224528-271564 GCA_013399075.1 Chloroceryle aenea
GTGGATGGGTCACCAGGGCAAACCAGACCCAGACGAGGGCTTGCTCTGAAGCCTGTGCTTTCCAGCTGCACTGGGAAGGGCACTCAGTGAGTCCCTGCTCCAACAGACTTCCCTCCATCCCTGCACAAAGTGGGAATCGCTTCCAAGGGTTAATGTTATTTTAAGATACCTCTGCATTGCAGTTGCAAATCTGAGTGGCTGGGAGCAACCTGCTGAACAGGAAAGAGCTCATTAAATATATACTGTCACTGATGTACAAAAGAGTGTGGAGGCAACATAATTACTGTAATTATGACAGACACTCGCTGCAGAGTTGCCATTTGTGTTGGGAATTTGATCCTCTTGCTACGGCAGGAGGATGAAAAACCCTCATACACCTGCCAATGTCTCCATGCCACAAGTAAGTTACTCAGAAGCTGTTGTTTGATCGGTTTCTTTCCAGACTGTGGAGCTTGTTAAGTGCATCATCATCTCAAGGATGAAGGGGAGGTAGGCAAAGCTTCTGGGAAGTGTGCTGCTTGCTTCACGCGGGGACAAGGTGAGGGGCACCAGGGTATTCCAAGAGCAGGGTGCCTGATCTTCAGTTGTGACTGCTGTGACAGATGGCAGCTGTGCAGCCAGGAAAGGATGACTTTATGGGCCATAAATATGGGCTTCTATAGCTCTGCTGGGCAAGGTGAGAAAGAGAAATAACAAGAAAGGAAAATATTTGCGAGGCACAATGGGGGTAGGAGCTGCTCACCGTGACCTGTGATGAGCAGAGAGAGAAACTGGGATGTGAGGGCTGCTTCTGCAGGGAGGGGGCACCAGGATTTGCAGGCCACCAGTGGACTTGCTGAGGTGGAACACTGCAGAGGGTGGAGAGCCTCAGCCATCCAGAAGGGTGCTGGGGTCTGACCAGCACCCACCGCAGCCTACAGCTGGAGACAGGACCTGTGAGTCCAAGGCAGGTTTCACACAGCACCTCAGCAGTGGAAGAGGTGGCAGATCCAGTCCCTTTCCCTGCAGAAGCCATTAACCAGTGATGAATGGCTACAGCAACATCTCCACGTGCCAAGAGAAGGGAGGGAATGGGAATTTGACAGAGAGCTTTCCCTTCTGAACACACTAATTGGTAGGAAAAGATCCTCTTGCTTAGTTAATGAGCAACTTGGACAGGGCAGCAGAAAAATAGGCTTGATCTCAAGAGATCTTCAAAGTGAGAAGAAAATCAGCTTTGCTCAGAGAGTTTTGTCCCAGGATCTTGGCCCAGAGAGGGCAGGGCCTCTGTGGCTCTGCTGCGAGGAGGGAGGTGACAACCAGGTGACAAGCAGGCTGAGCCCAAAGCAGCCTCACTGTTTTTCTCCTTTGAAAAGTGTTAAATTCCACAGAAGAGCACCCAGCTGATTTGGTGGCACTAGCTACCTGTTATCTAACTCCCTGCACGTAAGCCCTGAGATAAAGGTGCTTTACATCAGTAAAACACCAAGCCACTTCCAGGAGGAAAGTGTCGATGGCATCTGACACAAGGCTGAGCTGAGGCACAGCTGAAGTGACCTGAGCAGTGTCTGGCCCCAACAGGGACTGGGATGTTGTGTGTTTCAGCCCTGTTTCTTCACCACCAGCTTGCCCTGTTCTCCTGACTGCATGGCTTGTTTCTTTAAAAAAACCCCAACAAACCAAATAAAATAAAAATTGAATTTAAAGGAATTCACTTTTATAGAAACAAATGAACCAAAGCATAACCCCCCAGCAGACAAATCTCTGCTTGTTTTCCCAACACCTCCTTCCCCTTCTCCACTCTCACCAGCTCTTCCATCATCTTCACCATCTCATCTGAGCAAGTTGGAACATAAACATGCTGGAAAATCCTGTAGGAAGGGAGCTGATGAAGAGCAATAAAACAAGCAGAGTACAAGTTCTGCAAGGTGCAGGTATTACCTGTGCATCATGTTTACCCATGCTGATGACAGCACTTCCTCTGAATGCTCTGCTTCCACTTCTTTATTCATTAAAACACACGTTTAGAGTGGCAGGAGGTGTAATGAGGGTACCAATATTAACCAGGCAACGTCCTGTGCTGCAGACACACACACTGGGAGCTGTGAATGGCCACAGTCCTCTTGCAACGCAGGCACTGGCTTCAGCACAAAAATAAAAGGGCTTTTAACACCCAAGAACCTAAAACCACCCAGAGGCAGAAATGGCAAACCACAGCAAATTCTGTGTTCTTTTTATTCTGGTGAGTTGTTCAGACAGGTGCTGGGGCACAGAGCAAGCTGTGATGCTCCAGCTCCTGACACCAGGGCAGCTCCAGAGCAATAAGGAAAGTGCCAGCACATTTCCCCTGAGGGCTGCTCCACCTGCATCAGCTGCTATCCCATTTTATCCTCTGCTATTTGGAGTGAACACTACTCCTCCTTTTTCTTCTCCTTTTTCTCCCAAGGATCCTGTTAACAGTTTGGTGCTTTGATGACCATGGTTTCCTCTCTGCTGAGGATCTCCTCTTGCCTCAGGAAGAAAACTCTCTCTCCATTTACCTAATAAGGCCACTCCAAGCTTAAGCCATTGGCCTGGCAAGAGGATGTGTGCAGGTCAGTTGGATTTGGCACTTGTGACCATACTTTGCATCTTCCTCATCGTGCTCAGCTGGTGTCCCGTGGGTAACATGCCTTGGGATTTGGGTGTGGAAATGCACAGCAGCTCAAGGGCAGTGTCTGGAGAAACCAAGTCTAAGTTGCCAGGCTCTTTCACCTCTCCAGTTGTGGTAAGAGAGAGAAAAAGCTTCTTTGCTGCCTCTGAAGCTGGGTGATGTGCACTTTTAGCAGCCCCCAGGGGCTTCGTTGTTTTTCCAGTTCCCACTGGAGCAGTGCTGCTGCTGTTGGCCTGGGACATTGTGCATGGATTGCAGGTCCACCTCCCCTTCCTTCACCCTGCTGAGGCTGAAGTGGGCTAGTGCAGCTCATTTAGAAGAGCAGGGCTCAGCTAGATTATCCCTGGACATGTAATTGGGCTGGACATACACTCGGGTCTTTTCTACACAGGCTGGTTTCTTTTTCTGCCTAGAAACTTGGGATGGCATTGGAAGATTTTGAGCATTTGCCCAGAGCCTCAGGATGTCCAAAGTAATTCTGAGCCATCTGCCACATCCTTGGCAAACGACCGTGGTCTGTCTGCAGGTCACCCTGATACAGCAAGTGCAGTAAATCCCACGGGTGCCTACTGCGTGGGGAATGGGAAGGACTTTTGAACTGTCTGGTTGCAACAGTTTCAACTACATCATTTGGGCTAAGAGCAGCTTGCTCTCCAGAGGTGTGAATGTTCACCCCCCCATCCATTCCCCACTAATTCTGCGTGATCAAGCAAATCTCACAGCCCTGGCTCACTGCTCCTTGCAGGCAGGCTTGGGATCAAACCCACCATGCTCTGATTTCTTTCCCCTAAGGCCAGTCATGACAGCACAGCTTACAGCCCTGCAAGCCCCCGTGTCCCTACATCTCTTTCTCTAGCTAGTGTTTAAAAAGAATCTTAGGCAGTCCCTCTTCCGTGGGTTTCTTTCCATTTTGCCTTTCTCCCCATCCCATTTTCCACACTAACAAAGCTATTTCAGACTAAACAAGCTACTTCTCAGTCACTCTGTTAATACTTTCAGCTGCTGGCTCAGGCTTTCCCACTCTATGGCAGTTTTTCCTCTTACATTAGTTTTGCTTTTAAAATGCTAGTGCAGGATTTTAAGTGAGAAAAGGATGATACTGAGCTGATGCAGAAACATGGAAACAGCCCAACATCATGGATATGAGACCAGCAATTCACAGTTTAATAAGAGAGGTCCATTACTCCAGCTCCTCAGAGGATCTGGCTGATGTATAAAAGCAGTAAGAGGGTTATTTTTTTTTTCTCTCACTGCTCTTTTCTTCTGGCTGGCTCTGGGGAACAAAAGAAAAAGTTATACCATGTATGATCTTTCCCTTTGGTGCCACGATGACAAACACAGCAGAGTTGCTTAGTGAGATAAACTGTCAGGCCTAGCTTTTCATTATGAACACTAATTGATGAATGAGGGGGACAGAATTACTGATAGCATCAAGCACAAGAAACACTGACACCAAAGAGGCTGTTTAGGACATATCATAATCCAAACGAGGGGGATTTACTGATGCTGGGGTCTGTCTCTTCCATATGAACCCATAAAGCTTTGCTGCTATTGCTGAGAGTGGGAATGCTTTTGCTGAAGCAGTAATAAAAATAATCAATGGGTTGACCTAAACTGCTGCCAGGCTCTAAGAAAAGCTTGGCTAGAAGTGGAGTGGTGAGGAAGTGGGACTGCTGCGTACCCAGGATGCCCACGAAGTGCAGCCACTCTCAGGTTGCTGTGAAAGTTTCTCTTCTTACATTTGCTGTCCTTGCAAGGCCGTGTCAGATAGATCATTGTTCTGGATCAAGAGACCCTCAAGATCATCCAGTCCAACCGTTAACCCAGCACTGCCAGGTCACCCCTAAACCATGTCCCTGAGCACCACATCTACATAGCTTTTAAACACCTCCAGGGGTGGTGTGTCCCCCTCTGTTCCAGAGCTTTACAGCTCTTTCTATGAAGGAATTTTTCCTAATAACCAATCTAAAGCTCACTTGGTGTAGCTTGAGGCCATTTTCTCTTGTCCTATCACTTGTTACTTAGGGGAGCAGACCAACCCCCACCTCTCCACAATTTCCTTCCAGGTAGGTGTGGAGAGTGATGAGGTCTCCCCTCAGCCTCCTCTTCTTTGGACTAAACAGACCCAGCTTCCTCAGCCACTCATCTTTAGAGTTGTTCTTTAGACTGCTCACCAGCTTTGTGGACCCACACCCTTCCCCAGCAGCTTTGTGGACCCACAGCCTTCCCCAGCAGCACAGTGCAGGGAAGCAGGAGCATTTGTGGGGCTGGGTGGTCTGGGCACTCCTGCTCTGCCCACCTCTGACTGCCTCAAATCCTGATCACAGATGAACCATAGTCTGGGAATCGTCTTAGAAGCCTCTCCCCAGCCCCAAGAAAGCTGTTGGACGTGAGCATCCTTGTGATGGGTGAGTTGCAAAGAGCCAAGTGCTGCCTTCCAGCTCTCCTGCTGCTCCTCAGCCCCAGGTCCCTACGGTCACTTGGTCATTTTTGTGCACACCAGGCATTCTATCTCAGCCCAAGAAGTCATCCTCCTTTCTGCTGCAACCAAAACATGGGAAAAAATCCTCAAGGCAGTTTGAAATGACTGCAAACACCTACACGAGTCTAAAAATAGGCAGCAGCCACAATGTGTGCTGCACCAGTTATTGTCCCTGTGCTTGAGGCTGCAAACTGGTAATTTCACATGCCAGCATTAAATTAGAGACTCAATCACCCCAATCTAAACCACAAATAATTTCAGCAGTGAAACTTCACATATATTTGTTCCCGTTGTTTACTGCTCAGTGGGAAACAGGAGCATCACGAGGCAGGCTCTGGTGGCTGTAGCAAAAAGATGGGGCAAAGCCAGGAGAGAAAATGTACCAGAGGGAGTGGGAGGGTGAAGTTGGTGGCTCCTGCAGCCAAGGTGGGTCTCAGAGGTCTGAGGGTGGCATCACCTGCTGCTGGGAATGCAGCTCTGCCTGATGACTGAGCTGTTCCTCTTGCTGCAGTTGTCATGAGCCATGGTGGCCCTGTGAGACTGAGCACGTCACGTGCAAACAAATCACAGGATCACAGAATGTTCAGGGTGGGAAGGGACCCCTGGAGATCACTGAGTGTGTATGGACCATAGGTGTCCTGCCTACAGAGAAGAGCTGCAGGACAGAACTGGTGGAAGGTACCAGATGGTCACCTGCAGGGAGTTCTGGGGAGGGGAGCTGAATCACAAATGTATGTTAGAGAGGAAATGCAAAGAGAGCAGCCTATGGCAATATGAGGCATGTGAGGTGCCCCCTCGCCTGCAGTCCTGCATCAAATCCATTTGCCCTTCTACAAGGTGGCTTTTGTTTCAAGTAGACTGTGAATGCTGTTCTCTGAGACTCTTGAGCTGCGTTCTCTAACCTAGCAGATGACCAAAGAGACCCATTTCTGTCACTAAAATCTGGGATCGTTCCATCCCATCTGTTTACATTATGCCAAGGCCATGGCCTGACTCCTGGATAAGACTGGCTCAGCTTGGGTCAGCCCACGTGAGACCCACAGCAGCAGCAGCATAGGGCTGCCCACCAGTGGGGTCCTCCACCCTGCCCAGTGAGTGCCCCAGGGCCATGGACCTGTGACTGCCAGAGGTGCTGACTTCCCATGGTGATGCACATGGCACCCAGTGCTGGGCTTCATACAGAGCTGAGAGGGTTAATGACTCATGGGTTGGAAGCTGGTGGTTGCATCAAGGCTTTGTGATCCTGAGCTGACTGTGCTTAGCATGGGCAAATGTAGGACATCTCCAGCCAGCAGAGAATGTGTCCACCAGTGAGAGAGGTGATAGAGAGCAGCCCTGCGGAGAAGGACTGGGGGGTGCTGGTGGATGAGAAGCTGGACATGAGCAGCCAGGGTGTGCTCGCAGCCCAGAGGCCAATCGCATCGTGCGCTCCAGCGACAGNGGTGCCCAGGGAGGTGGTTGAGGCCCCATCCCTGCAGACATCCAAGGTGGAGCTGACAGAGCTCTGAGCACCCTGCTCTAGTTGAGGATGTCCCTGATCCCAGCAGGGGGTTGGACCAGATGACCTCTGGAGGTCCCTGCCCACCCAGACAGGTCTGTGATTCTATGGTTTCCACACCATAAGCTCCCAGTTGATAAATATTGGCTAACAGAGTGGGACAAAAGTTCAAAGCACTGCATTTTTCTGTATGGCAGGAGCTGTAAGAGACAGTGCTATGGCTTCAGATGCTCAGCTGCCACTACACTTTTATTTAAAAGACATTATCTGTGGGTATCTCAAGTGCTGCTGGCAGGCTGGTGTCACGGATGGGGTGAAGATCTGGGGGGAGGGACTTACATTTCCTGAATGTGCCACAAAATCCTTTTTCACCCTTAACATCTCAGCCCTTCTTTGTGTCCTCTTCTTTAAAACACCAGTAGCATCCTCTGCACAGCTCTGGAGGGCTAAATACACTCACACCTCTGAGCTGGAAGCACCATATACTATCTAAGTATACCATCCATGGCCCATAAAATGCAAAGTACCCTGCTGCTGCTGCTGCTGTGTTTCAGCTGCCTGCTGCAGGGCTTGATGGGTCCCCGTGGAGGGATCCTTGCAGGCTTTGTAATTTATGCCTTCATTAGGAAGAACATCAGTTTACACAGCTTGCCTCTCCCTCTCCATGGGAAGGGGGGTGCTTCAAGTGATGCCGACCCCGTTATTCAGTTCCACCTCTCTCAGCCCTCGACTGCATCTTGCAAGTGCCATCCTCAGTTCACCAGCAGGAAAGGTCAGGTCTCAGAACTGTTTCTTCATCTCAATTATTTCACAATATTAACGACTTTCCATCAGGTTGCTGCTTGGGGTTGGCCTTTTAAATTAAACCTCACTGCCAACTGCCCACATGCAAATCTGAGTGCCAGTGAGAAGCAGGAGCTGTGGTGTAACTTGCTAGGATGTAAAGCCAATGTAGGTCACTTTAAACATTAAGTGCACCCATTACAGCTCTGAAGCAACCAAGGTGAGGAGAGCTTTCTCTTCAGTGGCACTTCATGTGTTTGGGTAGCAGCTGGAAATTCAGATGGAGCCTCCAGGGAAAGATGCTTTATTTTTTTGTGAGTCAGCAGAACAGAGCATGTTCAGAAAAGAGACACCCTCTGAGCACTGAGCAAGGCTTTGGTTTGGTTCCTGCTTCTTTCCTCCCACAACAGTAGGGCAGACAAGCCACAAATGCACAGTGTGGTCTGGAAGAACAGGGAAGAAAACTTGTGCATGAATTGGCCGTTTGCTGACAGGGTGAGGAGCCAAATAACAACTTTCCACCCCAGTTTCTGTTCAGGAGTTCCCAGGCTAGCTAAGCAGAGCTCTGGGAATGCAGCAATCACATGATTAATAATAATAATAATAATAACAACAGTAATTCTGTTTGAAAAGCTGCCATGCCAGAATGTGAGAAAGCTGCACTGTGGGACAGCAAACTCATGATGCTGTAACTCATGTCAAAAACGTGGGGAGTGGACAGTCCTGCTGCCAAAGAAATAGGAGCCTTAATGAATTGTCACAGACTGTCCCTGAGCAACATGGCAAGAGGAACATCCCTGCTGAGGACAGGCTGGGGGAGCTGGGGCTCTGGAGCTGGGAGAAGAGGAGCCTGAGGGGTGAGCTCATTCATGGGGATAAAGATGGGAAGGGTGAGAATCAGGAGCTCGTGCTCAAGTTTCCCCTTGCACACTTCTCATACCACCCGTGAAGCAGCAACAGCAGAATCCCAGTTGTAATCTGAAGTGTAGACTTATGTGGGAAGATTCTGGGTGCTGCACAGACTGAGTGAATTGCTGGGTCAGGACCAAAACCTTCCACAAAATCCCTAAAATGCCCAGAACTGGAATTCCCTCCCTCTCTGCAGAGCATTCCCAGAAAAAATCAAAATATATTGACAGTCAATAAATACAGGAAGATTAAAAAAAAAAAAGAAATAGAAGAAGAAAAGAGGGAAAAGATGAAGGGAGAAGCAGATTTTCATCATTATAGAACTGTTTCACAAATACAGTTTCTTGGTGGCTCTTCTTCTCTGTAACCATCATTAGATCTCAATCTCTGAAGGATGAAAGTGTGGTTATTTTTTTCAGCCACAGCTTTCCATCTCCTCCTTCAATTCCTGCAGCAGCCCCTCCATTGGCTTTTCAACAGCTCAGCCAAATTTCCTGGTGGAACAGCAGCAGGATTTGTGTTTGTGGCTGGATGTGCCCCATCCCTCCAGCTTCCCATGAGTCACAGGCCTGCCTCCCAGCTTCTTCACGTTCCTTTCCTGGGATGACTGATGTGCAGAGGTGGGAATCCTAGCTCTATCCACACACATATAGACAGACACATATACTGAATCCATTTAATCTTCTTCTGTCACTCTTACCATTCCTGCTCAAGACAGATGTAGACATGCCAGTTGACTGGAATGACTCTTAACTATTTTCCATGCTCTGTCTCTAATACTGCCTTTTAAAACTGTGCTGGTGAGCTCAGGAGCTATTTTTTTTCCTCCCATTCAGATATTTAGGCTGATGAAGTACTAATGACTCCACCTCTTTATTGCTCTGTGCAGGAGTTGTCTGTAAGACACTTAGGGCTCTGGGATGGTCTGTGGTTTTAGAGGTCCAAAGCTGCAGTCCATGGCATCCATCTCGAGCAGAAAATAGCCTGCTGTGGATCTCTTGAGCAGACACCTAGAACAAAAAGACTCTTGAGTATCACCTAGAAATATGAATATCAGATTGATCAGCATCCTCACTGGCTTGTGGCAAGGGCAGAGCCACCTTTTGCTGTGGATAAAGTGGAATTCTTCTGCCCCAACATATATGTTCTGTAAGTGCCACTAAGTCCCAGCTTTGCTCTCTGTCCTCTGCAGAAGGACCCCCCAATGCAGCTTGGTGCTGATGTTTGGTGGCCCAAGGGCTCAGCTGTGTCACCCGTGGCTGAACCTCTTCTGCAGATCAAACACTGCACCCTGCACTTCCAGCATCTTCGGGTATTGGGTCTGGATGCTGCAAATGATCTCAGTCTTTTGGAGGGGAGGGCAGAAAGGAGGACAGAAGCCTTCCAGATACATAAGCAGTTGGTTGGTGAAGGAGGGCAGAAGGAGATGAGGTGGGTTGGTCTAGGGAGATGTGGGTAGAGAAATCAATAGTGGCCTTCAGACAGATAAATGCAAGGCAAACAGCAGGGCTGTTCCCCATATCCACTGTCCTGCCCACACTACAGATAAGAAGTCAAAAAAGCAGCTAGGAAGAGTCACCACAAGGAATTGAATCTAAGCAAAGCCCTAGAGAGAAAGTGATAATTGAGCAACACTGGTGCTGGGAATTACACAAGTTAAACAGCTTAGAGAAGTGTTTGCACAGAGCCTTACAGGCTGCTTTTGAGGCACAGCCAGGCTTGGCAACTTCTTTAGGTCCTCCCACTCTACTTTAGGTGAGTCCATGCTTCAAACATCTTCAGTTCTTCAGGCACACCCAATTATTCCTGGTCCCAGGAACCAACCTATGCTAGGTCAGCAGACTTGCTCACCTACCAGAAGTGTATTTATGCATTTCTTCACCATGAATGTCATGTCTCAAAAGCCTCCACGTGTGTGTTCTGCTCTCCTGTGAAAGAAGAGGAGTCTAGGAGCTCTCCTACGAGCATTTCATGCACTTCAGGGTTTTTTTTTGCAAAGGAAAGCATACCTAATTTTAGTTTAAATGGATGTTAATTTGACAAGTGGATTTGAATAGCTGAGACAAATTCGTGGCTTTTTTTGACATTAAAATATATTAAGTGACAAGTGCTTTTTTCATGCTGTTATTTTCTGAAAGGTTCTTTCTCTATATAGCATCTAATGATAAAGCTCTGATGTGCAAGTGCCCTGAATTTGCAGGGGGATGCACTGAATGGTCTAATATGTCCTTTCATCTCTGGCTTACTTGGCAATAATAGAATAATAATAACAAAGGTTTCCAAACATTCCTACCCTGCCTGAATCAGCTGACTTTTTTAGGGGCTGGTTATTCATTGAGCACTAAATATTCATGGCTTTTTCAAGGCAGAGTGTATAATTTGTCTCGAGCAAAATTAAACAGGACAGGCAGCCTCATCCTGCAGCAGATCACAAGTGACTGAACTTGACAGGCTTGAGTGACAGCCTAAGTGTGCCTGACAGTTGCAGAAGTCATCAGATTCTTCAACAGCCATTTCTGAGGCTTCTCACATTGTGTCCTTGAGCCTTTTCAAGTGTTAAAATGCTGTACTGAAGGAGAAGGAGTTACTGATGCTGCCATACCACAGAAAAAATCACTGCCTGGCTTGACTCAGATGAAGACTTTTCACTGCTCCTCTTGTTCCCTACGCAGGAGTTGTCTTGGGAGTGTTAACAGTGACTCTTAAATATGGGGGATCCAAAGGTTTATCAGAACACACAGGAGACCTGGATCCCTTGAGAGCTGGAGGTGGGAGGTGGGGGAGTTATCCCAACACATACCAGGGCATGGGGCACCCTGGTCAGTCCCAGCTCCAAGTCTGGCTCTGATTTATGTGGCTAAAGCTTCCTTTAGATCCTGTCCCAAGAGGTTACCAGATCGAATCAGGAAATTATTTTGCTTTTATGAAGCTTTCATCTTCTGAACATGCATCAGGTGATAGAAATAAAACATTGAGAGCCTTTTCTCACATGGTACAGTGAAAATATTCCCATTTGTTCTTTTACTGTGCTCCTGAGGCAAGCTTCTAAAGATGTAGGATAATTATATCAGAGCACATTTTTCAGTTAGAACATCATTATTATCTCACAGAAAATGACTAAATGATATCATTTTGTTCCACAAGTCTGCAAACACTCCTTCAATTGTCATCAAAATAATAGTCATTAGGTTTCTGCAGCCACCTCTGAGTGCAGAACTAATGGCCAGCAAGTCTGGTGCTACCTTAGATCCCTTCTCTTACTACAGTAAGGACTTATGGAGAGAGCCAAAATTCAAATGGAAAAAAAGATGTCTTTCCTTGGTATGACTCTTGCTATTCTTCTCACTGTCAGAAACAGAAATCCCCAAAGGTACCCTGCAATCGTGGCCATGCTGCTGGAAGCCTTGGCATCTGTCAAACTCTAGCCCAGAGGTGTGAAATATCCAGTCTAAGCACAGTTCTTATGGCAGGTGGAGCTCTGGTGCCCACTGGTGATTGTGCTCATCACCTAGAGTGATGTCAATTCTCAAAGTGTGAAACCACTGATTGAAAGTCAAGTGATGCTTGGTGCAACTGGAAGGAGTCACTGAGCTGCTGGCAGAGTATGAGCCACAACTGCTGCTTTGCTTCATTTTCCTGCTGGTGGTTTGTGAAGGACACCCATCTGTGGGTTGCAGTACCCTTGCTAGCTCTCCTCCTGGGAGGGAAAACTGCCTGGAAGACACAAACAGCACTTACACTCAACAACAGACACAGGCTTAGGTTCTGTCCTTAGGGTTCTGTGTCTAAATCTGGCACCCAGTGCCAGTGTTCTTGTATTTGAGTTATCTGAACAAAAACCAAGTGGTGGAGCTAAAGCTGAGCACAGATACAGCCAAGACCAGATGGTTTTGAAAGTAAATCTGTGATCCTAAACCTACCAGAGAGCTTGCTTTACAAGAGCAGCCTGCCCTTTACATGTGCTGCTCCTCCTAAAGTCATTGGGAAGAAGTGGATGAGTGGGTTGGAAAATCAGCCCTCTCTTTGTAGTTGCTGTTTTAACCTGGGTTTATGCTTCTGAAATCTTGGTCGACTGAACTTCTTCTCTGTGAAAGTGGGCAAGGCTTTAATTATACAGACTGTCAATGCATTTGGTGCAGCACAGCCCCTGGTGCTGCAGGATGTGAAAGAGCTGCCTCCCTGGCAGGAGAAATTAGCTCTATTTTTCTGTTGAAATTCTATTAAAAGTTAATGTTTAGCTTCTGTTTGGTTGTAGAGCTGGTCGTCGTGTGATCAGAGTCATGGTGACCTCTCTGTTTGAGACCTTGAGTCTAAACAGCTCTCCAGGTAAGCAACAAGAAGACAGGTAAAAAGAATAATGTGCTTCAAGAGGAGTGTGGGAGAAGGCAAGATTAAAAAGCATCCTGATTGCTAGGAGATAAACCTTGGGAATCTGTTCCAGCTTTTTATGTTTCAAGGCTTTTTCAGATCAGGGTACTTCACCCAGAAGTAGCTTTTGCCAAAATACATTTTTTTCTCTGCCATTCCTTGTCTGAAGTTCAGAAAATATTTTTTTGATCCAGGAATAATTCAGACAGAGGTACAATTGTGTTGATTAAGGCTTGCTGTTTGGGCAAGCCTGTTGTTAGTGTTCTTCCCAGATGAGACATTTCCCTCTTGGCAAATGGGTTGCCTTGGGTTGTGGAAAGGGTTTTTCCTGCTTCCCTCAATTTGCTTCCTTCAGGGGCTGTTTCTTCTTTCCAGAGTGATTTCATACACTGTGTATTCCTGCTATAGCTCCCAGTTTGACACTAGAGCTGGAAAACACTGCTGATGGGGAGAATTCTACTTAGTCAAGTACTTTCTGAACTTGAAAGAAAACAAAAAGGATCTTTTAGCTTTCAACTCCTCATCCTGTGCCATCTCAGTACGAATTTCCAGGTAAAATATGGAGACAGGTGTCACTCAACACCACTGCTACCAGGAACAACCTACCTGGGAAGGACTTGACAGGTAAAACTTTGCTCTCTGGCACATGCTTCTCTTTTCAAGGATGAGGAGTGGGAAGCTCTCAGTGCCCTTTCTTGGGAGGAAAGCATCAGCCATGGCTGGGACATGGACATTTGGATGGATCTGAGGATTTCCAGGACCCTTCCAACCTCCAAATTGCCTTGTGCTGTGCCACAGGCACCACCACAGCAGCAACACCTGGAAAACAAAGGGGGTGTTGGAGACAAAGAGCCACTCAGCAGCTTTTGCCCAAGGCCCCACACAGTCTTGGCACCTCCCTGCTCTCCTGGGTCATCCCACAGAGGCACATCCAGGTCCCAGTTCCTGTTATGGCCCCGGTGCTGCTGGCAGGCAGGGGATGTGCAGGGAGAGGAAGCCTTTTCTATTTTCATTTCTTCTTCTCTGCTGTTGCTATAATTTTTAGCAAAAGCTGTTGCAATTTGTAGCAAATATCAACATTGTTATTTTCTAATAACGAAGAAGTTCAAGTCAGCAGTGTCAATTTAAAAGACTCTCCATCTGTTGTTGTGGTTGCTGTTATCATCATTATTATTATTATTAATCACATTAACCCACAGGGTCCCACCAGCCCACAGTGATCCTCCCCCCCTGGAGAATTTATCCCTAACAACCTGAACAACCATTTAATAGATGGCAAAAGGTGACCTGTATGCTCCTGCTCTGGCAGGGGGGTTGGACTCAAGGATCTCCAAGGTCCCTTCCAACCCCTGACACCCTGTGATGCTGTGATCATCACCTCTGTGTGACAGCTCAGAAGCAAAGATCAGATAAGGAGTGCCTTCCCAGCTACTCAGCTACCATTATGTCCCCATGGAGCACCAACCAGCAAAGCCCTGCATGCATCAAGGAAAAGCTCAGTACCTGTTACAGTTCAGGTGGAGGTCTGGTGGCTATGGACCTGGAAGGATACCCCGAGCATCCCAGGCAGGGTGAATTTAGGGAAGGAAATGAAGCCATGGCTCTCCCCAGATCCTAGTGGAACTTCATGGGTAGAGAATTCCACTGGAGACTCCTAACTCCACACATCCCAGCACTGCACTGAACTCCATCCTAACTCATCTGTTCCATGGTATTGCTGCTTCAAAATCCCCTCAGCAACTTTTCGTGTTGTTCACCATAATTTACACTAAAAATATGGTTCTGTTTCTCATGAGCTGAGGCTACAAGAAGGGATTGTGGTGCTCCCTTTTGGAGGGTGAGTATTTTCAGTTCTGTGAAACAGATACCCTGTCAAGTATGATTTGCTGTCCTCCAGCTGAGGAGGAGAAGTGCACTGACAGGTTGCAAAAGGCATATTTTATGAGTTAGAAAATGGAATAAAACAAATGAAAATGTGCAATGTTTTCTTCTGCTGTCAATGGCACTGTAGGGGAGTCCAGTTCTGGGCTCCCCAGTTCAAGAGGGACAGGGAAATACTGGAGAGAGTCCAGGGGAGGCTCTGAGGATGCTGAAGNGAGTCTCCTGCTCTGGAGAAGGAGCTCCTGCCCTGGCAGGGGGCTTGGACTTGGTTAGAGGTCCCTTCCAACCCCCCCCATTCTGTCATTCTGTGATTGTGGCTGCGTGCAATGGGCTTGCAAATATTCTTAGCTCTGATCTACAGAAGTGCAAATTAAACTGCTGATTTCATGCCCAGAAACATTGCAGGCTTTGACTCTTTTTTTTGTTGTATATAAAACCTTTTGAGTTATTAGCCTGGGTTTTTTTTTGCCAGCTATATTTTAGAAGTGAGAGGTTTATTCCTGATGTTACATTAAAGGAGACATTTTGCTGCTAGGAGAGTTTAGCATTTTATTCAGCTGTGATAACTTTCCCTTGCACTGTAGCACGAAGCCCACTTCAGAGGGAAATGTTCAGTATTTTTATTATTCCCTTGTGTGCACAGCTAATCTTTTTTCCTCACTTAATTTTTCAGGGATTCCCAAAGGATTTTACAAACCCTACACATTTGTCTAGCACACTCTGTAGTGGCACAGGCAGAGAATGCATGGACCTCTGGGGGGGCTCTGGCTCTTATCATTTTCATGATTCCACTTTCTCTTACTGCAAGGTTCAAGAGCACTGGAATTTCCTGGTTAATATTCTGGGCTTGTGGGGAAATTTTGCCCACATTAATTTGGGCAATTTGGTATTTTGGTGTGTAAGGCTTTTAAAAATAAATGTATTTATTATTTCAAGGAAATTTTTCTTTGCACAGACCAATGCACAGGTTCACCTCCTGAATTACCAGCAGGAGAATCTCTGATTGATTTCATTCTTACTGGATGAATAAGAAAGAAACAAAGCTTTTGCTTTTTGGTTGGTTTTTTGGTTTGGTTTGGTTTGGTTTGGGTTTTTGTTTGCTTTCCTGGCTACAGACCCAGGGAACATCTCCTGTTACTTTCCCAGGATTACCCCCAGTGTCTGGGCTGGGTCTTTACAGGCATCCTCAGCCACAGCAGGTACCTTTGTGTTTCTTCATCTCCTCTCCTATGCCTGTTGCATATTTAAAGGAGAAAAAAAAGGCACCCTTCAAGTAATGCAACTGAGAGAAGCTGCAACACGAGCAGTTCTCTCTTACTGGTCATGAAGTTACTCTCCCCATGGGTTACCCAGCAGTTACCACCCTTTGTCTCTCTATTCTTTAGTCCTGGATTACACTGTAATAAATTGTCCCCAGTAAGAAGCAGCATGAATCAGACAGCCTGGTATTTCCTCATTTGCTTCCTTGCCTCCTGGGCAGTGGCCAAGTGGAGACCAGCACATAAACACCCCTTCCCCAGGACAGTTTTGCAGGAACTGAAACACCCCCAGCATCAGGCTTCACACAGCTCTGTAATTTACTGTGACAACCACACAAAAACGTTCTCCTCAGTGATGGGGTGAGGAGAAAGCACCGAGTTCTGCAGCTTCCAGACCAGCCGAGGAGATGGAGATGGTCACCACCTGGAGATGGAGATGGTCACCCCCTGGAGATGGAGATGGTCACCCCCTGGAGATGGAGATGGTCACCACCTGGAGATGGAGATGGTCACCACTGGAAGTCACAGCCCTGGGGACTCTGGACCAGGTACACAGTGACTCACTGCACTGCTGACACTTCTACTCCCAGTATCTTCCTACTGCTGCCTAAAATCCTCCTCTGGAACCAGCAGAATCAAGCAGTTGAATGGTATCACTCAACACCAGCTGCACTTGCCGCAGGGACTCT
Source organism: Chloroceryle aenea (assembly GCA_013399075.1). Lineage (NCBI taxonomy): Eukaryota > Metazoa > Chordata > Aves > Coraciiformes > Cerylidae > Chloroceryle > Chloroceryle aenea. Next base: position 241,030 of record VWZY01002507.1, read on the forward strand.
CGGTCCCCATTATTTTTTGCCACGATCTGCTTGTGATGATTGAATGTTACAATTTCTGGGATCCCCCAGGTGATCATTCAAATGCTGGGAAGTTGTTATTGATGATTGGTTTCCTCTGCATAAGCAGAGTGTTTCTCAGCAGAGAAGTACCCTTTTTTTTTGCCTTGAACAATGGAGGAAATGAAAGGTCCACTGAATTTCTTTCCCCTGGGCTGTTTATATTTTGATACACAAGGATAATTTATACAAGGAGATGAAACTTTCCTGATTACCTGCAGCATTTCAGAAAACAGGCAGGCTCCTTGGCAGTTTGAAAGGAACAGAGTCACGTAGGTGATGGGGGATTATTTTTATGTCAATTTTGACTTCTGAGTCATCGAGTTCAGGGTGGCAAAGCTATTCACCCTACATGGAGGGTGAAAATGAACATAACCTGAAATGGAAAGAAGCATCTCTTACGTGGCCTTTTCCCCCTCCACACTACATCATCAAGTAATCAGGAAAATCAAGGTGCAACTGCTTCCAAAAAGGCTGCTGGTGAAAGAACCCCAAATGTGAGTTATAAGGGGATGTAAATTCCCCCCTGGTCTGATAAGGGGCTGGTGTTTAAGGAGATGGTGGGTGCTCTGGCTTGTACTCTGGTGGCAGACTCTCTGCTCAGCGTGGTGACCTCAGCAGTCCCAAGGAGATGAGCACACAAATTAGAAGGCCATGGGTTAGAATGTGTGACCACCGTGGCATGACCTCTGCAGTCACAGGCAGCTCCAAACTTGAGTCAGAACTCTGAGGTGGGTGAGAAAAAGCATCCTAAAAGAAGGCAGTGACATTGGAAGGAATGAAAATCCTTGTTGAGGAAGGATGCCAGGCACTGGCTTGGGAACAACTGCAGGAAGAGTGGCTTTCTCCATGGGAAGAAGGAGCTTTATTAGCAAAGAAGAACTAGGACCACATAAAGCCAAGACACCCAGTTTGGCTGCTTGGCCAATGTGTCTCAGTCTCCTCCTGCTACATCTCTTCGAGCATCAGTCTTCCAGATGTGTCTTCAGTGACTACACAGAGGAGCTGGACCCCCTGTTTAAAAGTGCTCAGATAAACCCCTGCTTAAGTACAATGAATAAAAGCCTCGATCTCACCCTCGGTGTCACTGAAGAACTTCCCCAACCAAAGCTTTCCAGGATTCCAGCCTCGGACCTGAAGACACACTAGCAAAATTCCTCTTTTTCTCTCTGAAATGATCTTATTTTAAAGCTGCAGAATCAGTTCCAGATGGGATTTCACCCCATTCTGCTTTTGCTGCCACACCACGTTCTGCATTTAATACCTTCCCTAGTTTTGCCAATGCCTTCCCCAATGGAGCTGGTGGCTCACTCAAGTGCCAAGCCACTGGTGGGGGAGGCTGGACCTCTTTTTGATCCAGTGCTGATATTTCTCACCATTTTATCCAAAAGATCTAATAACATCTGGTGGTTTTCCACAGCACCATGCCCTGCAGCAGGTCTCCTTGAGTCCCACAGCCCTCCCTGAGGCACTCAGGTTGTGTGTAAAAGATGTGACCTGAAGACCCAAATCAGAAGAGCCAAGGCTTCCGTTGCACTGTGGTTTCCATGTTAAACCCCCTCCTGTGGCCAGAAACCACCAGCATCTTCCTCCCCTTGGCTGACCCCAGTGAGGATGTGGATGCTCCTTAAACATGAGACCTTTAGCATTAGGAGTGGTACTGGTGATGTGACAGCAGAGCTGTTCCTCCTGAGCCAGAGCAGGGACTTTGTCAGCTCCCTGCCAGGCACCAACGCCAGCAGGGAACCTCTCCTTTCTTTGCAGGGTGTCTCTGAAAGGATTCAAAACACAGGTCAATCTTTAGGAATGCTGTCACTCCTCCCACAGAGGTGGTCTCCCCCAAACCTCCTTTCCCTCTACAGAAACAAGAGCTTTCCAGACAAAGGTTGCCACACTTCATTAGACCTAGGGCACCAAATCGTCACCTGCTCATGGGAGGGTCACCTAGCAAGTAACCACTTAACAAATAGACCTCTGCCAGGCTGGCACTAATTAAGTTAAGGTTAGATACCTGGCAGTTTGCAGCAAGCTCTATCAAATACATCACTAGGACAGAGGGAAAATTCCACAAAGGATTAACCAAGTACTTACCACTCACTGGTTTCTGAAGAAATTCTTTCATTTTATCTTTTTTTTTCTGAAATAAAAGACTCTCAACTAATGTTGTCTGGGGTTTTTTTCCCCTCTGCTACAGTCACAGATGTGTGGGGTCCTTTGCTTCCCCCTGCTGACACCCTGAAACGGCGCAGGGTGGGCTGTGACTCCAGCCAACCGTGGGAGTGGGGAAACTAATGAGGATGGGCTCTGCCGGGAAGCGTTCCCGCATCCCACAGCTCCCCCCGTGCTGCTGCAGAGAGGGCTGCGAGCTGGTGGCCAGAAGGAACAAAAGCAACTGAGCCCCCCCCCTACCCCTTCTCCGCGCCTCACCATTCACAGGCAGGGTCTTGGGGAGCTGAGTGTGGCTCTGGGGATCCCACTGGAGAGGATTCTTCCAGTCGGCTTTCACCGAAGGCTGGGTTTTGGGGATCCTCTGCCCAGTCTCCCACGCACGGATCCGGCTCTCCCGGCCCTCTCAGGTAAGAGGGATTTGCTGGGATGTGGGGGATAAAAGCCAGTGTGGGGCTTTGTGGTTTCTTAGGAAGATATTGGCTCTGGAAGAGAACTTTGCTCTGAATTTGGTAGAAAACTAAAAAGAAACCATTCCATCTAGCAGCTTTTAGACAAGAGACCTTGCTCCAGAGGGGCTTGCTGGCCTGTGGAGCTCTTGAGTGGGACCTGGGGTCTTAGGAAGCCCCAGCAACTTTGCCTGCAGAGAGTGAGGCATCTGAAGCTGGGAATGGGCAGAGCTCAATCTGAGAAGACTGAACACTGCAGGACAAGTGTGGAGGTGGCTCTTGTCTGGACAATAATGACCAGAAAACTAATTCAGAGCTAAAACTGGCTGAAATAACAAAGGAACTGGGCTGGAGGGTCTGTGCTACAGAGACTTAGCACTGCTTGTTAGCAACAAGGAACAAGAGAAGGCAGCAATGTGGGACACACTGTGAGTGCCAGGAGGGCAGCAGCCAGCACTCCGGGGCAGGTCTGGCCACTGGCCACCAGCAGAGAGGGCACTGAATAGGGACAGGCTGGGGAAGGCACAGGGATGCTGCAGCTGGGTTGCAAGCTGCCATCCTGAAAAGCATCCTTGTGGAGAGGCTCCAGCCTCCTGCAAGGGGCTCAGGACCTCGTCCTCCCCTCACTGGCCCTGAGGTCCCTTCACCTCAAGGAAATGACCCCAGGAAAGACTAATGGGAGGAGGTCCAGGAGCTGGCTTTGGTCTTTAGTTTTTTTTTCTACTTGTGCCCGAGTTTTCCATTTTCCATGTGACTTTCCCAACTCATCAGTACATTGGGAGTGGGCAGCATGCAGCAGGACATCCAGCCTGCCTGTGCATGCCACCAGTCCTCATGCTGCACCACTTGCAGTTTCCTCTGAGTTTCAACAACAGCTTCCTCATTTCACCTGGGCAACCAAACCCTTTCCCAGCTGCCTGGCTGCTGGATTGCACTCGAGCACTCTTAGGCACCAGCACACCAGAGAATATTCACCATTAACACCCCCAGCAGCTTCCCAGAATCACCAAAAGTCTGGGGGAAAGGGACACCACTTATTTAGCCAGCAAACACCATGACTTCTCCGAGAGATCTGTCAGTCCTGTAGGAGTCAAAGCCAATGTCTGAGGAAGGACTGGAACCATCACCTGGTACTTACGTGCCTTGTGTCCTTGTGTGAACACGTTTTGTGTGCAGCCAGTGTGAATTTCCTTTCTTTATCCCACCTGTTAGAACTGCACACACCGAGCTCTGAGCATTTCTGACTGCCAGCACTAGATGGTGACACGCTCCCAGATACCGAGTCCTCCTTCAGCTTGTCTTTTTTCCTTTAGTGGAAAATAACAGTAAATTTAGACAAGGTATTTTACCCTTTGCTTATGGAAATACAGAATTCCCAGCCACGTGCAGTTCTGCTCAAGACAGTTTGGGGTTCAGCCAGTTTTTAGCATGACATTGGTTTTGTTAACAGGGTTACTGGAAGAATTACTGCTATAAAAGGATTTCTGGCCATGAGCATGGCTATAAAGACTGATATTACTGATCTGTGCATAATCCAGAGCACATTTGTCAGCAGCAAGCTCAAAGCAAACCCTGTTTGTGCACTTTCTAAGAAACAAATCTGCACCTAAAGTTTTCAAGTTGGAAGTTAATGTGTCATTTTGTTGTGGAAAATACAAGTTTCCCTTCCCCCTTCCTGTTTCCCCCGAGCATGTACCAGTGCTCATTTCCTTCCTTAAAGTACTTGTCAGGAGTTGGAGCCCAAAGGCTCAGTATTCACTCTTCTGAAGAAGGTTTGGTGGCTGGGATGAGGAGTATGCATTCCCCAGAGGTCAGGCACTCATTTGTCATCTTCATTCCACTCCATTGCTCGTGGAGATGTCCACTGGGATTTGCAAGGCTTATTACAGCTGCAACACCCATCCCGTGAGGCTTGTGGGGTAGTATGGAGATGAGGGCTGGAGAAGGAGAGCTAAAATTCATGAGGCACCTGATGGGATGATGCACACTAGAAACCTGGATACGTATGGTGGTGGCTGGCTGCAGCATGCAAGTGTCTCAGCGTGGCTTACTGATCTGGTGGGATGGCCACAAAAGTCTCTGTTCCTGCTCCTTGCTTGGCTGCTCACCAGCAGGTAAAAACAGCCCTGCCCCTGTTACTGCCAGGAAACAGAAACAGCAACACCAGGGTGCAAGGAGCAAACCCCATGCCAAGAAATCCCTCCAGGGTGGGCTTCATGGGAGAACTAAGCTTAAAATACTGCTCTTTATTCATTAGGAGATTAAAAGAGGCTGATTTGAAGCATGTGTAGAAGGCAGCTTCCCCCACACACACCTTTATCTATCACCGCTGGTGTTGGTGACCCTGGCCAGGGGCTAAGGCTTGGAGTGTGTGTGTGTGTGTACTTTCCATCTTCCCATTGACACTGGATGCTACTTAACTGGTGCTGTCTGATGCCCAGGCCATGGATGAGTAGCTGCTTGCTCATCCCTCACCCCACCTGGTAAGAATTCTTTACAAAGAGCTATTTTCTAATCCAGCTTTCTTTTTTTTCTTTCTTTTTAATATCAAAAGCATCTTGTTCTGGGCTCCCTGTGGTTTGCAGTTTTTATTCTACACTCCTCTTCAGAATCCTCCTCAATCTTAAAACTATTTTCATCCTCTTACCTCCTGTTTTCTTTAACTCACTAAGTAATTTTGGCTGAGGTTTGTATAGTGAACCTTACCTCTTCCACTGCGTTTTCTCCTGACAGTTAAATAGACTTTGTCCTGCCCTGATGCCAATCAAAGTCAAGACAGAAGCTGTTCTATTTTTCAGAAGGGCAGCATTTACACTTCACCCCCAGCCTTCCAGTGACCATCCCCACCAGGCAAGCCCAAAGCTGTTGGACAGCCCAGCTGACTCTGGGTGTGCCACACGGATGGCTGGATTCGTGGGCACTTTGGGTGGTGAAAACCAGCTGAAGTTTGTGTGAGTGACACTGGGTGAAGATATTTAGTAAGCTAAAGAGACTTTTCTTAATGCTATTCATTGCTCTATCCCCACAGGCACCCCAAAAGGCTCTTCACAATGAGTGCTGGCCTGGAGAAAGCCTGTCACCGGTGCATATCCAAAATTGCCAGCAATGGTAAGGCAGTTCTGGTCATAATCACCTCCTGCATTTAAGCAACCCTGTTCCTGAGCCAGGTGTATAAAGGAATTAAGATGATACCAAATCCCACCCGAATCTCCCACTGCAGTTTCATTTTCTTCCCTCTTTTCTGAGGCATTTCCTTTCTTGGGCAATTCTGGGAGCTGCTGAGGTGACTCTGCCCCAACAGCACCCACCTGCTGCAGAGTTTGGGTTATAGCAGCCCACCATAAACTTTCAAACAAACACAAACCCTGCCAGGTGCCTAAATACGGGCTGCAGGAGACAGCCTCAGCAATACCATGTGCTCATCTGCTGTTTCAGGTGGTACTTTACATGTAGAGCAGTAGCAGCAGCTGCAGGGAAAACCACCCAGTAAAGAGCAGCCTGGGAGCAAACTCCCCCAGGATCAATTCAGGGAGAAGTAGGCTTCAGGAGGGGGTTTTGTAAGACCAGGGAAGCAGGAGGTTAAAATCCAAGGGGTTTACAGCTCTTTTACTCCCACTGACTGCATCTCATTTTCACTCTGAGTTGCAAGTGCCTTTTGCTTTCACTTCCAGCCAGCAGCAATTTCTAGTTCACTCACATAGGAGCAGAAAGCCCCTTGACCACTCATCATAATTGATACCTCACCCACACTAATTGCTGCTGAGGGCTGTTACCTCAGGGGCTTTTATACTCCTGGTTTTGGCCTCTGTTGAAAAGCTCTCAAAGTTCAGAATGAACTTCTGTTAATGATTAAGCCCCTTTTAGCTCCTTGCTGCCTTACAACCCTTCAGAGAAAACAGAGCCCAGGGCAACAGACAGCCCTGACCTGAGTACAAACCAGGCCCACCAGCAGGAACCTGGCACAGGTGGGGAAGGAGAGGACCCCACTTGTTCATACTCATCACCAGTAGAGGTGAGGGGCTGACCCACTGGAAAGCAGCTCCATGGAGAGGGGCCTTGGTGTCCTGGTGGGCAGTNTTCCCATCCCAGCTCTTTGTTTCTATGGTCTTTGCCTCAGGCAAAGGAGGGCTGGGAATGATGACCACCGATGGGTGTGGAGCATCCTGTGCTGCCACTATAGCCCAACAACCTCCCTGGGAGCAGGACCATGCTGGTGTGGGCTCCCTTTCACCCTGCGGAAGGAATATGCAGGGGGGATCTGGGCCCCTTGGTGAATATCACAATAATAATTATAAAAAAAAAGCCAACCAACTGTTCCAAGCAGTTACAGGTGAAGTGTCACTGTTCCCTGTTGGTACTAAAGTGCCACTGGGACTTTAATGATGACAGAGAAAATAAATTATCTTTCTGAAACTGAAAGAAAGGGATTAGTTCTAATCTCATCTATGCTCTCTTACACCAGAAGCACCCTCTCAGGTACCCACAAAAGTTACTCATGAGTAAGACAACTCTGAAATACCCTTCCAGGAAACTCATTATCATTAGTCTTTCATTACATTTAAGTTCAAAATCAGCTCAGCTTTAGCTATGGATCAGCTAGTGCATCCCAAATTGATTTTTCTGTTCATTAAAATGCAAACCCTCCTGAAGTGCAGTGACACTTAATTTCACTTTTTCTCATCATCCCGTGTATATTTTTCAAAGAGCATTTCAGCACAGCCCCACATTTGTACCTCTGGTCTCCTGATATTTAAATGACTCCAAAGAGCCAACCTACCTGTGCAGCATTATTTAAATTCTTCTCATTCTTGGTATAACAACTGAAGTACAGAACACCAGGGCAGTCTTCAATTAACTGAGAGAAAAAAAAAACAGAAGGTTAACCCCCTACCCTGAGTCTATTGCAAAGCACACTGGTGGCTCTTTATGTAACTCCTAAATCTTGGTTTAAAAGTACATTTGGAAATTAATCACAAGGGACCAAACCCAGAACCTAGACCATGGCATAATCTCAGTTCAGTAGCTAGAGGCATGGCACGAAATTCAGACGAGCCACGCTGCAGTGTTGCCTAACCCCCCAAGCACCTGGGTCTAGTTCTACATCTACATTTACATCTGCATCTACACCCTCCCCACCTTGCAGGTCCCCAGCTTACTGGCACCTCTGTATTCTACACCTTCTCTTATGAGAGCAGCATTGCTGCTATCAGTGCTGGACCTGGAATTGAAACTTTAGGTGGTGGATCTTGGTGTAGTTTATCTGGGTACCAAAGGGCTATTTCACAGTCCCTTGTCTAAGCTGGTAGCCCTGAGCCTGGGTTTGGTCTGCAAGTCAGTTTTGTCACCCTTGCCCTGCCTCCTACAGTGGCTTTGCAGTGGGACTGGAGACCTCCATGGGAACGGCTGTTCCCGAATCCTCCAGCTAACGAGTGTCTAGTTTGGGCAAGGGATTAATCACCAAAGAGGTGGGCTGACATTGGCCCAAAAGAGTGTTCCATCAGTCTAGCTCCTTGCTGTGGCACTTAGCTCCATGGGCAGAGCAATCTTTGTTTCTGTTCCAGTTAATCTCATTCCTCCACCTTCAGAACTCTTTGGATCACTCACAGGTCCTTTGTCAAGTCCTGAAGCTTTGCTGTTATTTTCTCTCATTTGCTCGTTGGCTGGCCAAGCTGAACAGATTTAATGATCTTCCCTCGAGTTAATTCACTCTTTTCTGCATATCCCATCTGATCTGGTGATGTTTCCCTGTCACTTAAAAACCCAGAACGAGATACAGCATCCCCAGCTACCAAACCCATGGGCAGACTCATCCCCGCTCTGTCAAACACGACCCTGCTGGAGCTGAGACTCTCTTTACCACCACAGCACCCACACACCCACGCTGCCTCCTTTCTTTTCCCCAGGTCCCTGTCAGATCTGCTAGGGAATGCCTGCAGATGCTGTGAGAGCAGAAAACATGAGTGAAAATACCTGCTACCTGTCTGCACTCCGGTCTGTTGCACCCTCAGCATCCATGCTGCTGTAAAGCACGCTGCTGCTAAGCTAGTGCATCACCATCTGCATCTGCCTCAGGGCAAGATCAGTCTGGGGAGAGCCGACTGACCCGGATTTTCTCACAGCTAGCCCACTGAGAGTCAGTCCCCTTCGAAGCAGTGTTTCCACGGGGCGTCTGAAGGGAGCACTGGGAGTTTACGCACAGAGTTTTGCTCCTCATCCTGCTCGTGCAGCTAAATCCTGGGTTAACTGCAGTGTTTGTTTGGAAGCTGAAGTTATAAAAGGAAAAAAAAAATTTAAAATATCCTTTTTTTATCAGGAACCTGACAGGATATAGAACAAACAGCATTTGGGAATGATGGTAATGTACACAACACTTCATTTATTACTGTGTTACCAGAGAGCTAGGAACACACTCTGAGTACAGCCATATTAGCATACTACCTAAGAGGAGTGGGTAGGTTGACATTTATACTCATAAATCACTTCTGAAAATCCTCTGAGGACCCTTCTTACCTGAAAAGAAAGAAACTTTTCTCTGTCTTCAAAACAAACAGGCACAGCCTGAGCTGAGTTGAAACTTCCACATGCTTGGAAAAAAGTCATAGCAGCAAAATTAAGTCTGAGGAGCCCACAGGTGGATTAGTGTCACGTCCAGTACTGCCTCCGGATCAGCCCCAGATGCCAGAGGACAACTCATCTTCTGTGTGCCCTGAGGCCAGGCACAGAACTGGGGACAGAGAGCAGGGGAGTAGCAGAGGAAGAGGAGGAGAGCTGCGGGGCAGCGTATGGCGATGGAAGCCACGGCGGCTGGGGCATCAGACAGAAGAGACCATGAAGTCCAGCCACAGTGTTAATGGTGATTTCAAGCTCATTTACATGTGTGGGGAGACCCTGGCAGGAGTAACTGAGGTAACCAGATTTATATCAGCTGACCAACCTGCTGGGCAGGAGGCACAAAATCTGCCCCCTCTGGTCTGATTTTGGTGCGCACGGATTTCAAGATGTGCAGCCCCTTGCTGTCCTCTTCCCCTGCTGTGATGCCAGAGACATGAGCTCTTCCCTTCCCTCATCCCCTGGCACCTTAGGAATCGCTTGCTAAGCCTCCTAAAGCAGGACTTTACCAGTGCCTCACCATGGTGGTACAGAGCAGGGGGTCTCCTGCCCGACACCAGCTTCGCAGACCAGATGTCCTCCGGAGCCATGCCTGGAAACACTTCCCTCACCCTGCTGTGGTTTTACAGCCAGACCTTTTTCATTACTTCTTCTAGGAACGAGTCCAGGGCCTTCTCTGACCAGCCTGTGAGACACCATCACCAACTTCAAACCATCACAAGCCCCACGTGCGACACGGCACAGATCGCAGCATCCTCCCCGCAGAGCTGCGCTACCCTGCGGCAAATCCCATTTTTCTTGAGCAATTTGTCTTCGGACCAGAACGGGGCAGCACAACCCGAACAAATCCAGGCAGAGAGTGTGTGTGTGTGTGTCCCTTCTGAGCAGCCTTCCCCTGAAAACCCCCCACGGTTGAGGGAAAAGGGGCTTTAGAGCTGCTAGCGGCACTGAGAGCGGCTGCGGAGCCCTGCCAGTTGCGGAGGCAATTGTTGAGCGTCTCACTTAGTTAAACATGGATCTGGAAGCCTTCCCAGATTATGCATCTGCCCCTCCAGCCCGAGCCCTAAGAGGCTGTAGCTGAATGGGGACATAATGAGTAAATACATTCCCAGCGACTGCTTTGGGAGGGGAATTAATGAACCATTATCTTCCTCTCTTGAGCTCCGGGTGCTCCCCACCTCCCATTTCTGCCCTCGGGTTGCTGCTAGACACAAGCAACACAGACACCTGTGTGCCAGATGCACAGACCCACAGATACCCCCCCAGCCTTTTACAGACCCTGCTGCAGCATCCCTCCCAGGGGCTGCCAGACCAGGAGCTGCACAATTAAGAAATGAGATGATGCCTCCTCCTGCCAGGCTCCTGACTGCTTGGCTGTGCAGCAAGAGCAGAAGCAGGAGGGGGCTATGAAACTGCAGGCAGAGGGGTGGTGCTGCTCTGAGAGCTACACCAGGGTGACAGGACTTTTGGCAACACGGGGCAGTCAGTGCAGCTCCTGCAAACCTGAACTGGGCTCCTTTAGACACCAGAGAAAGGAGTGGCTCAAGCTTGGGGCACTGTTTGCAGGGGATGGTTCCTGGATGTGTTGGAAGCCCAACTTTGATACAATACCGTTGCTTAATGACTATGAAAATAACAGTCTAGATGATGTTACAGCAAGAGGATCCAGCATGAAATGTGACATGTGGTGAAAAGGGAGGCTCTAGGCTGAGTTGTTCTAATGAGAGGCTGTCAGCAGTTGAAAGAGCTTAGTGGAGTGTAGGACACTATTCAAGCAGAGGAAGAATTTCTGTGCTGTACAGCATTGAGCCCGAGCAGAAATGTGTGTGTGAGAGAGACCAGCTGATGGGGAGAGGAGGAGGACATGGCACAAAGGAACAGAGGTGCTTTCTTCAGCTCAAAATACCTTCTGTCTCTACCAGTTGAGAGATAACAAACATGCTGCTTCTGAGAAAGAAAGAAAGAAAGAAAGATGTCTCTCAAGAGTAAGATCCTCATTCTCAGCAGAGAAAACACGAGCAGCATGTGGGGGATGGTGTGTTCCCATGGAAAGTGTCTGCAACTCAGAAAGCCTCCTGGATCTGCCTTGAATTTTGATGCCACTCTGATGTCCCCTGTCTCAGTTTCTCCTTCTGGAAAATGGAGGCAAACGATGTTTCCTTTCCTCTAAGGAGCCCCGAGGGTGATGTTTGGCAGTGCTGCAGTTTCCCAGCGTGGCAGGGCACGGGGGATGCTGGCAGTGTCCCCCTCCTGCGTGGTGAGGAGGATGCCATTCTCCTTGCAGAGCCTGCAGCTCTCTGGCACGGGGAACCACGCAAGGCAGTTTGCCCAAGGAAGGGCTGGTCCCAAACCAACCCTGATTTCTCCAAGATTTTTCCATAAGCCTTCAAAGATCCCTCCTACTCCCTTTTCTTATCCACGCCCTTCTCAGCCCCTCTGCAATCTATGCCCACATCCCCTTAGGGCCCTTTTGCCTCCTTAGGCATCTTCTTGCAGATAAAGCCGTTAGCAGAATTGCTCTGCAGGGCCACTCGCCTGTCCTCAGTATCTTTTCCTCTCATTTTGCAGGGCATCGTGTCACTTTAATACGGCCAAGTGTTCATGATCAGGCCCAGAGGTGACAGCTCCCATAAACCAGGCTGCTCACCCTGCTTGTGACTCACTTTCTGCAGCATCCAGGCTGTGCTGGGAAAATGCCAGGGCTCAGATACACCAGCAGACCTCTGGGGAGTAACTAAGCCCCTCAGATCCACTCGTATGCAGGAACAGTCTCTGGTGCACCCCTCAGAGCATCCTTTCATCCAGCTTAAGCTGAGCTATCACAACGCCAAGTCCCACTCCTTGCAGTGGGGCTGCTTCCTTTGCGTTCACGAGCCGAGCTGGGTCAGGGGGTTAGACCAACCAGAAACTATTCACGAGTGCAATAAAGACAGTTTATTTAGCTACCAGTGAAACCCGAGTGGAATGGCATTAAAGCTGCTGTTTGCTTAGCAGATACAGCTCATCAGTTGCCATGGATTAGCTGCTGCAAGGTTACTTGTTCCTGCACACTCACCTGGCAGTGCCTCTGAAGCTGATGGAGGCTAAGGCAGCAGTGGCTGAGTCCTTGCCCTGGCAGTAAGACCACCAGAAGTAGTAGCAACAAAAGCAGTTTGTGGCCCTCCTTGTTTTTCCACTGATACAACAAGGATTAACAATGTATGAGCTAAAAAATGGGAGCTTGACCTCTGGGAAGCACTTGCTGGTCCCATCATCTGAAATGCAGCACCATAAAGATGATACTCCCCCTCCACTGAGCTCACTCTGCTTCCAGCTGCACAACTTTATGGACAGACAGCATCTGTCCAGCTGCTCTCCAAAATCCAACCAGCCCAAGTAACACCATCTTTCTTTTCTCTTTCACAGCATGCTTTATATTTGGGCTCCTTGCTTTCCTTGCCTTGCCACTGTCCATGACTTTTGTAGGTAAGTTGATGACTACAGCAATTTAAAAACAGGAACTTCCCAGCTCTGTGTAGCAGGTTAACACATCTGGTGGGAGAAAGGAGCTGGAAAAGTTGATGTTTCCAACTGTTAGAGCCGTGTGTTGGTGCTTTAGCTTCAGGCAGAACCCCAGCCCACGCTGCATGGCAGGGTGGAAGCAGTGCTTGAATTCTGACCCTATTTGTCCTAAATACCCTCTGGTGTGTCTTCCCTTCCCAGAGAGCTCTGCCTGTGGGAGGGAGCTCAGAATCTGACAGATGAGAAGATTTCATTAATCAGGATCCCTCTGTATTAACTGCAGTGCAAAAACCTTAGAAGCATAGGGCTGGAAGGGAAGAAGAGAGGATGTAGGCTGCTATTTCTCCACCCCTTGGAAAGTGAGATGTGGTTTTCAGCTGATCTGCCTCTGGATAACCCCTCAAAGGCTGGATTTGTGAGTAGCATTTCAAGATCAAATATTTAAGAAAGAGCAAGAAAATCCTTTGAGCTGAAGAATTTGATACTTTTTTAAACTGCATAAGGCTCCTCTTTTCTTAAGAGTCCCCTTTTCCTTACGTAGCTGAGCATTTTCTAACACTGCATCACTACCTTTTTGCCTTTCACGTCTTCACATCCTCCATGTGGGTTGGGACCCCCACTTGCCAGAGATCTCAAAAAGCTGCTTCTTTCATCCTGCCCTCACTGGTCACTATTTCTGTAGATTTTTTCCTTTTTTTTCACATTTTTTTTCTCCCTCCTTTGGCCCCTGGCCAAACTAATTTTTTTTTTTCCCCCCTAAAAGAAAGAAAAAAAACCAAAACAGAATCCAGGACTCCAGCTGAGACCTGAGGAATGAGTAGTGCAGAATCATGAGTTTCCTTGTTTAACAGGCAGGATTCCTGTAAACACACCTCAACATGAGAGATGCTCCCCCTGTGCCAACTCATTGGCTCCCATTTAGTTTGTGGCTCTTTGTAAGCCCAGATGGTTTTTGGCAGTGCTGCTCCCTACCAGACATTTCTCTTTTTCTTATTTACATTGACGTCTTCTCTGCTCTGTGCAGTCTTCAGCTTTATCAGCTGTCAGCTTGGAGATTTGGGATGTCTTTTTCCAGTGTATCCAGATCACTTTGAATTTTACATCCTGTCCTCAAGAGCCCTTCCAATCATCCCAGATGGGAGTCCTTGAGAAGTTGATCACCTTCTGCCTTATTATTCATGAAGGGTGGTGCAAATGAACTCTACGTGCAGATGCTGTGGGCAAAGTGCACCCTGCCTAGATCTGGAGCAAGCTCAGTGCTGTGTGTTGCCCCTTGCAGGTAGTTAAGAGAAATGGGTGGCTCTGGCAGTGCAAATCCCACACCTTCTTTTAAAGTCTGCACTGAGATGGGATGGCTTCTAAGGGAGCCTGCACACCTATGGCACGTACAGTTGGCCCAAGCCACAAAAAGAAGTGTTCAGCTAAAGGTTGGTGCCCCTTCTTTTATCTGGGACCTTCTGAGCACCAGTAATGACTGCAGTAGGAGTCTGATTAGGATGTCCTAATTAGGAATTAGGGACTTCTAACGAGGGATTAAGGAGCAATTAGGAAGTCGGGAAATGGACTGAACTGTTCCATCTCAACACTTTGGCTCTTAGCTTATCCATGACTTAAAATTGCTATTTATCCCTTAAGAGGATTTTAGCTTTAGCTTTTCCCCAGGCTGAATAAGCCTGAGCTGTGGAATAGGGGTGGGAAGGGATAACTCAAAGTGTGGTACAGCATGCGTGCATATTGACAGCCAGCCTTCTGGAAATGAATCCAGGGCTGGAATCTGACCTCTCATGAATATCATTTCCTAGGAATATTTCATCATATCTTTAAGATCAGTGAGAATTGGAAGGGGTATGGTAAGATATCAGCCTGGAGCTCTGGGTATCTCCTGCATCAGATACAGAGCCCTTTTTTTTCCCCCAGCTTACTGAAATTAAGAGCTAATGTCACTGTAATACAGCGTTGTCAGAGGATATTGCTTTCCTGCAGCTACACATCTGCAAAGCCATTTCTAGGAACATGAAATGCCAAGGAAAATGCAGATATTTCTTATCCAAGCTAAAGCCTCTGATTTTCTGATAACGTCCTGTTAACTGTGATCTCGGGGAGCAACGTGCTGGTGTGCCTCCAGTCATTCTGGCTCTTGCTTTCTGCAGAGGAAAGCTGAGATATTTTTGAATGTTAACAAATATTTTATAATAATAACAGGTGTTAAAACCCAGCGATGAATAACTGGTAGCCCCAGTAATAATGCTACACTAACATGATGTGCTTTTCAACCTGCTTGGTTCTGTAAATCACAGGATAAGTCCAGAGCATGAAAAGGGCTCAGCAAATTTTTCAGGCTCCAGACTTCTGACATCATTTAAACCACGGGTTGTTTAGCAGCTTTCTAACTTTTACTGGTAGAGGTGATCCCTTTTTTTTTCACTGAACACTCTGAAAATAAAGCAAGCTATGGAAGGACCTCACAGACTTTTTTTCCTGAGACTTTTTCTTTTAGTTTTCAGGAGAGGGAAGGATTGTTCCCAATAACACATTCTTGTGCATTGTCCAGCCTGCCTTCACACACACTGCTCCCCAGGGGTACCTAAATCACATCTGAAAGCTGATGACATCATTTTCTCAACATGCAGTCCAAATTTTCCCCTGTTTAAATTTAGCCCAGTACTACTCCTCATGCTCACACCTACACCAAATAATTCCTCAGCTCTCAAGTGGTCCCCATTGCTGTCTGAAGCCAATTCTCATACCCTGCAGCTTTACACGGCAGCCAGTCCTATGCGCTGTGTTGTTGTTGTTAAAATCTTTTCTTGCCTTTCAGTCCTTCAGCCACTCCCCATTTCTGTGAGTTCCCTCTGATTTGCTGATATGATTTCGGATAAAATGGTGCCCAGAAGCAGTTGCTCTGAGACAAATCCTCTGCAGCACCTCGATCCTTGTGTAAAGCCTGCAGCCCAAGGACACTTGGTTAGCAGTGACCTGTTGTGGGCCATGCCACAATGCTGCTCGAGATGGTTTCCTTAGAGAAGCTCATTTGCAGACTGCTCACGAGTGGTCTTTCCACGTGGCTGGGCTTTGTGTCCTGGATCCCACCCTGGTGGTGTTACCACAGCCATGAGGTAAAATGTGCAGGTACCTTTCCCAAGCCTCCCATCCCTTTCTTCCTTTTGGACTCTGTGCAAGCTGTTGGACATCCTTGCTGCCTCTGATCTTGCAGAGGTTGCTGGTTTATGCATTACTCATGAGCTGCTCTATCTCATGGTCAGGTTCAGTTGCTCTTCACTTGAAACCACACCACTGTGGCTTGCAAGGAGCATTGCACTGGAAGCAGAGCTCTGATCTCTCAGGGGCTGTCTATCCCATCGTTCCCAGTCAAAGGAAAAAAATATTGGTGCTCTCCTGCTGGTTTTGGTGTTCCCAAATAAGTTAGGCATGCGCTGTGTGTGAATTGACTGGATTATGTCACTGTAACAAATCTCTCTGCCTGTCTGTCAGCAGGAGGTCTGTATTTTTAAAGTTACTATTGTATTATCTCTTTCTCCTCCTCCTTTTCTGTCAAATCTGCCTGCACGATTCTCCCCAAACCTACAGAGTACCACTGCCTGTCTTTCAAATCCTTCCCACGACCGACTGCTGTCATTTTACATATATGAAATAAGTCCTTAATAGATTTTGTCTGGAAATCAGAATCATAGCTCCATGAAAAAAAAAGGCATGTTTTCTTGATTTTTTTTTTGGCTTCAAATCAAAATCTCAGTAACACACTGGAAATAGCAACTGCTTAGGTTCCTAAGCTGAAACACATTCCCTGGGATGCCTGGCCAGCTGCTTTTGTGGCAGGCTATTACAGGGCCAAGGACTCTGGAAACAATTGCAGCTGCTTTCTGAAAATGATATAAATCATGATGATTTCCCTGTTGTCCACCCCTGTAAAGTTAGGAGTCTGAGTGAGTCTCGGTGTTACAGAGTGGCAAACAGGACAAAAAATTACAGACTTGCAACAGGGAATGAAAAGGGAGAGAATCCAAATCCAGCTAAGTCCAGCCCTTTTTCAATTAGGAGAAGGCTGGAAAGAAATATTTAGTGTGAAGAGTCCATAGCCCTTGCACACAGCAGATTGCAAACCACTGCCCTGCATCCTGCACTTGATGATAAGGTCTGTAGCAAGCAACCCTGACCCACAACACCTGGATTAAGCTATGCAAAGTGTGCAAATCCAATTCAAGACACCAGCAATGTTTTGGACCAAACTGACAAACTTAAGTGGGTGACAGCTACAGAAGAAGGTAAAAACCTACTGGTACTTCTTTCCTGATCCCTTCTGTTCAGAGTAGTTCTGAACACAGAGGCAAGATGTTCAGTCTGAGAGGTGTTTAGCACTGAGACCAGCACATTGCTTTCAGTAGCCTGCATCTAGAGTCATCTTTTCTCTGATTATTCAGAGAAAAGTCATAATTTCTCTTTGGAAATGACTTACACAACAAGAAGAACACAGAAAATCCCCCCTGTCCTTTGCAACGGATCAGTAGAAGCCCTGAAACATGGGATCAATAACAATAAAGCTTCAGTGTGATGAACAGTTTAAAACTGACTAAAGATGCCACTGTGCAAGAGACCTGGACAGGGCATTCATCTCAGATAACTTTAGATCTCTACGGCTGGCTGCCCAGATTCCTTGTGTAACCATGGAGAGAAAGAGGCACGTTCAGGGCCCAACTCACCTGGCCTATTTTAAATGCCTATCTTAGGATGAGACGAATTGAATTGAGTCTATTTCTCCCTGTTGACTGTGAAGAGACTCTAGGAAACCAGCTCAGATATGGATGCCTGCATTGCAGACAGCTATATTTGGCCAAATGAGTCTCACTGCCACAGACCTGTATCACAAGTTTCAGTGTCTACTGCCAGCAACATCCCTCTACTCCTTTCCCTAAACCTTACCCAGCTTTCTCTTTCTAGCTGTAGATCTGAGGGTTGCCAAGATCCCCCGGCTCCATAACAACCAATGCTTTTAGCATCTAGCAACCCAAACAGCCTGGAAACTTGAGCTCCTGTGGTTCTCTATTAGCTCCCTGGGAAGCTAAACTGGTTCCAGGCTCTCCCACAGGCACTGGCTCACAGTCTGAGGCAGCTGACTTGGGAACATGCTACGCTCATGGGGGCCAATGAACAGGAAAGGCTTGGGAGAAGCTTATCAGAACTCCTTCTTTTCACAAGCAGCTTTGAGTTTCAATGAGTTTTCTGTTGCTGATGAAAATTCCCTGTCCAGCTCAGTCAGTCGTACAAGGATGCAGGGGCTGGAGCTGAGGACCTGTGTACGTGGCCCCAGTGGGTAATGCCAGAACAACAATAATGCTGTTGCTACCTCTGCTCTCTCTTCCTTCTCCTGCTTTGTGCTTGTTCGTGGCACTCAATCCTGTAGTGGGAGGTTGTAAACCCCTTTAATTCAAGCCCCCATTTCAATGGATGGGGGGTACCAGTCTCAGGTCTAAGCACAACGCTTCATTTGAAGCATCTTTAGCTTTCACTGTACAGCTTGTTGCACTCTTTGATCACTTGAGATAACAAACCTTAATTTTTGCTGTTCAGGAATGAAGTTTTTGGAAGATTGCCCAGTTCAGCCACTAATTCCATTATATCTGTTGGTGGGTGGTGTGATTGGCAGCTTAAAGGTAATGTGCCTTCTGTGTGTGAACAACATTTTGTGTGACTAGACTTTGACTTGCTGGTTGAGACATAATGATGTCTCCAGACAGCTATGTGCATGTTGTACTGATGAGAGCTATTGGGATTGAACCGTGCTTGTTCCAGCACCTAAAGCACCCACCAGTCAAGTGGGATGCTAATGAGTTCAGCGTTCAGCATTGTCCCACACATTGTGGTGTGACTTTCTCCTACATCACAGCAGCTGTGCTACCATCCCTGCTGAGGGAAATGACTGCATAACATGGATGCCTGTGGTAAATGGGGTCCTGTTTCCATGAGTAGTCCTCCAAGCCTGCCAGACCTCTCTCCTTTGGTTCCAGACACACAGGCTGGACAAAAACTATAAGTGAAGTTCCGCTCCTCGCTTTGGCAATACTATAAAACTACAGGTGTAGCTTTATTCTTCCAGAATAAAGCCATCCCTGCATCACAGCAGGGCTTGTTAATCCAGGCACAGCCTTTCTAACCACAGCTAAGACACTGAACTGTCTTCTAGGGCATTGTGCTCACTTGTATCTTTGTTGAGCCAGAGCCTGGCTGCGTGACAAGTAGAGACACCCCCATATCCATGTTATACCCTGATCACTACAAAGCTACAACTCCGTGTGAGCTCCAGGGTAAAGCATCACCCCGTTCTCACAGTCCCTTTGTTAACTGGCTGCTAGTGGGCATGAAGAGGCTTGTCACAAGAGACTGCAGAGCTACTTTAAGCCTTCTCAGCAGGATTAAGCCAAACCGGTTTTTGCTGTCCCAGTGATGTTCCCATCAAAGGAAGGAAAAGGGGCAGAGCTGAAGGAAAAGCTTTGGAACCACACTGCTGGGGCTTGAAGGGCTAAGAACAGCAAGTGCTGCTGCTGGAAGGGGCTTCTGTACTGGCACCACTGGCCCTGCACTCTTCCCCAGTGGTAACCATACCACTGGGAGATGAATCATCCCCCTGAGGACCTTTGGTCAGTCCGTAAGTAAATGGAGAAAAAAAGAAAGTGCTTAATCTTGTTATAAGGCATTTGCTATTCCGTGAGTTCTCCTGGCAAATGCTCAGTCATTCCATCACACCCGTGGAATTATCTGTATAATCAAAGGTTCATTTAATAATACTTTAGGAAAGATTAGAGCAGAATTGAAAGGAAGTTTTCGTGCTGATGAATTTGAAGCCTTCATAAAAAAAATGTTGACTCTTTCTTAGCTATTTCTGGTTTAAAGTCAGTTTTTCTCACCCTAAATAAGATGGTAAGTGGGTGAGTTAATATCCTTGCTGGCATCATATAATGATTCAAATTTGGCTACAGTTGACAGAGGGACTGCCTATTTTGCAGTCTGGCAACTCATTTGGTCAGAATTTGATTGGCCTAACTCAAGTGTGATCTCATAGTGCTTGTTCTGCAGCCAAATTCCACCTGTCTCAGCCCTGCCCTCTTCATCAGACTGCACCAGCTTCACTGAGCAGTGTTTTTGCTTGACCTCAGAGAGTTAAAAGGCTGGAGGATGGGTGTAGAATGAATGCTGTCCTTTGATGGACAGAATTTAAAGGCAAGTCATTCTGTCCCAGATCAGTACCTGCTTGTAGGGTTCACATCTGTTTCTTTACCACCTCCAGTATTTAATCTACAGATGTGCACCAAGGCAACTGAGCTATTCTGCAGCATCTGGAGAGGCCTGCTGAATTCATGTCATGCTGCTCCATAAACACATATTGAGCAGTTATTAACAACGTGGGCAACTGCCAGAATTTGCTTCAAATCACAGCTTGGCAAGGCAACAACCACAAGAATCTGACTTCCTCAGAACTTGTGGTCACCTGCCATTTAACCTCATTCCTGTTGGTGAGCTTGGTGCAGCTCGACTACAGGGGGCTGCCTATGTGCTGAGCCCACCTCAAAGCTAATGAGCTGCACAGAGCTTCAGGTCAAGCCACAGGTCCCCATGAAGAACCCCTAGACCCACTGGCCAGGTGGGCTTGTCCCTCCTGTGTCATGATCCTGCCTAAAATAGGTGGTCATGGGGGAAGAAGATGCTCTGCTGGTCTGAACACGCCTACAGGTTTGAGTGTTCAGCTGGCTGTGAGACAGCCAGTGGAAACACCATTCCTTTTTCTGCCTGTGTTGGTGCTGGGATTTCAATTTGTGTTCCTCACAAACAAGTACCAGCATCTGGGATAGAAAAACATCTGGTTTTGTAGAACAAGCATTTAATCATTTATACATAGCTGAACAGTTTCACAGTGAAGGGCACAAGAATCTTCTTCCCAGGATATCATGGATCCTGTCACCAAAGCTTGCCTCTGGAAAATGGGGCACATGGACTAAAATCTGAACCAGGCAGAACATGCACCCAAATGGGTTTTCCTTAGAGGGTTATTAACCACTGATTAATGGAGAAAGAGGAGAGTGTAAATAAAACAAGTGATGCTCTTCTCTCTCATTTCAAGCAGAAAAAAGAGCACAGACTATAACTCTGGGAAAGACAACATGGCTCAGAACCCCTGCTTGGACAGTCCATCCCTCCCCACAGCCACTTGCAAATCCAAATCTTTTACCTTCCCTTCTGACCACCAGAATTGGCTGGTGGAGGCAGCTTCCTGCTCGGTTCCTTAGAGTCCCTGTGCTGAAGACACAGGACACTGCAGGGAGCCTTGCCTGGGAGCCCGAGCAGCCAGGAAGGTGAGCTGCAATTACAACAGCTAGTGCCTTGAGGACTGAACCAAGTGTAGCAAGACAGCACAGGTGTCACAATGGTTGGCCCAAATCCTTGTTGTACCCCATATAAACCTCTCCTCTACGTCCACCAGAATTAAGGAAGTCATAGAGAGGATGAAAATTGGAAAGCTTCTCTCACTGCAGTCAACCTACCTACGCATTTGGTATTGCCAAGGCTAAACTAGAAATCTTCTAAGCATTGCTGATGAGTCTTACTGCATGTCTCTGTAGACCAGACCTCCCTAAGCTCACAGTATCATGGTATTCCATCGATTTCCCTGCTGCTTCTGACTGAAGGAAGGAATGGAGCAACCTGAGAAAATGATGCTCAATTGGAGAAAACCTGACAGAATCATTCCAGCTATCTGGATTTGGGGTTTAGGTCAAAGTTTAGATCCTTCATAATTTTATTTAAGCTGATTCACCTATATAGCCATGGAAAATAGAGTTAGGAGAGACAAATCCACCCACTACAAGGCAGGAACTACTCAAGTCACATAGCAGCCACTCTAATCTGTTCTTAAAAGTCTCCAGTGTGGGAGCTGCTGCCATCTCCCTACACAATCTGTTCCCTGCCTTTCCATCCCTACCATTGGCAAGTTTTTGCCAATGTCTGGCCGAAATCTCACTGGTGAATCAACTGGAGGAGAAAAAAACTGCATTATTTTCCAGCACAATCTGCATGTTCCTCAGCTTTCTCTCACATGAATTTCCCACGCCCAATTTTAATTTGGCCCAAAGACTCTCAGTGGCCAGAAGGTGTTCAGACTTTCCACAGTCATTTTACTTACTCCCTTTTCTCCCCCAACGCCTCCAGGTGACTCTCTTGCTGTACGACTCAACCAGGATGAGGCAGCTGCTTTCCAAGTCTGTTGTGATTGATGATGACGATGACGATGAGTATCCCTGGAGGCAGAATGCTCACAAGTACTACATCCATCTAACTCTCAGCCTTTTCCTCTTTCTCTGGTTCATTCTTGGGAACTACTGGGTTTTTTCTGTGTACCTCCCGAATTTCATCCCCCCTTTCCATCAGCCTCAGGATTACTGTGACAAAACCCTGTATATTTTTGCTGTTGGTGTTCTCATTATTAGCCATACTGTTCTCTTTCTCCTTATCTTTTGTAGCTGCTGCATATATTGTTTTTCCAGGCAAAGATACTCATCCGAGGAAGACTAAATGCCATATAAATAAAGTCCCAGATGTTTGGGGAAGAGTGTACAATGAGGAACAGGCAATAACTCCCCCTTTGTTGTACTATATATATGTATGATAGCAGTCAACTGCAAGAGGAATTGTAAAATCCAGTGCCATCTGGAAATAGCTACGCTGGAATACGGCATTGTCCACGGAAAATTGCTGCTGCAGATTGCCAGGGTGCACTCCTCCTCACGTCTACGTTCCCTTTTTAACTCTTGGATATTCTCTCTGGAGTAAGCTCTTGCAGATGGCAAACCCCTCTAAACCCACGCCCCCTTAGGTTGTTTGAGCATCGTGCATCTGACCTTTAGATGTAGCCACGTTGTCCTCTTCCCTGGGACCTGAGCATCTCCGTAGCCTTGCTGAGGTATGTCACTGTCCCTGCCTTACAGATGAGCTGGGATAAAGAGGTAAGGGGCTGATCCAGACCACCTTGCACAGCACATGGACTTTGTAACTTAGAAGCTCACTCGAGAGGTATTGAGGCCACTGTTAGCCCAGCCAGTAGGCAGCTACCAGAGCAGTTTGAGTATGTATGAGAGGCAGTCTGAATAGACCCCCAGGTCTCTTTTGACCTCAGATTAGAAAGCATCTTTAGCTAACTTTGGTGCTAAACCAGTCAGAATATATCCGTATATATCCAATACATCCAACCTGAGCCAAGGCCACCTTGCAAGTCTTCAGCAGGCCAAGAGACTGAGCTACTGAGCATCAGATCAGTGTTTTAACCTGGGCTCTGCGTTCCCCAAACTGGGGAGATGTCTCCTTGCCACTTTCTGTCAGTACCACACCAACACAAAGATGGTTGTCAACCCCCTGGGACCAAGTTCCTAGAAGAACTGGTTCTGTTGGAATTTTAAAGATAAACCATGATAATAAGACAAGGGCAGGGATGTGAGAATGCCAGGAGGATGTGTTCACTACAGTATTTCTCGGGTTGTGGTGTGCCTGGATGTTTGATTTGTTCACCTTGGTGCTGTACATATGGAAATCTGTACTTCATGGAGAGATGGAACACAAAAAGCTTTTAAACCAACAGCAGTGTCAGCTTTAAAAGCACCAGCGTGCACAGAGACAATTGTTTGGTGACATGGAATGGAACAAGTCCATAACTGATCCTGGTGGATTGTTTCTTCATGTGTTGATGAATGCAGGGTACAAATACTCTTTCTGCTTTTGCTTTTAAGCACTTGTGTTAACATGGTCAGATGGAGAGGCTCTGCTCAACCATCCTGTCTGGGGCTGAGGCTGAACACAGTGTAGCATCTGTGACAACCACCTGTCTTCAACCCAGATGTGCATTGATTTATCAAACTTCAGCCACACAGTGGTAAGCCTGGGACCTGGGTCTTACCCACAGGAGGCTCAGACTGACTGATTCTCTGCAGTCTACCACAGGCTCACTGGGTGAGGGCTGAGAACCTGGTGCATTCATTGACAGCTTGGGGAAGCGCTGCCAAATCTCACTGCTACTGCTCAGTACCTGGTTGGTACAAACACAAAGTGATAGAGGAGGTGTTAAGGAAGCAAAAGGCATCTGTGAAAGACTTTGACGTTACAGAGAGTCAACAAAAAGCTTTGTTAGGGTTGGGAGAGGAAGATTCTGAGTGGAGAGCGCCTTGCTGGTGTACATCATAAGCTATGGCACGTGCATATGTGAGCATCAACACCTCCAAAACTGTTGGAGCCATCAAGTCTGCATCCAGGGATTCCTGAGCATGCCTTCTGCACTTCCACTGCACCCATCTCCTCAGCAGGCTGTGTTACAGTGCATGCTGCTGACCTCACAGCCTGAGTTACAGGAGCTTACTAAGTGACTACTCTCCTGACCCACCATCACCAGCATAGTTTCTCTTGGGTTACTCCAATGGCTAAATAAAGCAGATGGCTTAAAGCCAAATAAAAGTAGTTTAATTGAAGGCTCTTTATCTCACGTGCATGGTCCACAGCACCTTGACTTGCACGCAGCAACTTTTTCAATTGCCATGAACTGCTGCTGCCCCAGACACACACTCAGACCCTGGAGAAGCAGGCACAAGGGAATCAAGTCCAAAAGTCAAGTGGCTGAAAACAAAATCTACACCTCAGTACGAAAATGTTTAATATTTTGCTACAAGATTTAAAATTACAAATTGATTTTTAATTTTTTTTTTCACAGTGATATAAAAGTCTCCTGGAAACTGAACAAAATGCACCCTTAAGCTAATTATTCTGAACTCGGAAAGGTGTTGAAAACAATACAGGTAACCAGCTGTAACTGCTCCAGTTAGATCACCTCCCCTCCTTGAGAAACAAAGGTCTATTTCTAGCTTTTAAAGGAACAAGATAGGCATGATTTCAATGGATTCGATAGCCTGCTCACTGCTAGGTGTGTGGGTACTGCAGAAACCTAATAACAGACAGACACAAACCACTTCTGCATACACACATGGGCTCTAGACATACACATAGCAGAGATGCAATGCTAGCAACCGTGATGGAAATCTCACTTATTACAGTTTATTGCCTACAGTATATTTCTCTTCCCACCAGTCCACCTTCTTCAGCAACAAACATCATATTCCAAAGCTCCAGGGAGCAGCTTCCCCCAGCTATTTTAAAAGCTGCAGCCAGGCAGACAAATGTTTTGTTCCTTCATTCTGAGTCGAACAGGGACAGCTGCTACCTGCTGACCCAAAGAAGAGAGGGAAGATGAGCATCAGACATATCAGAGACCTTACCTCCTCGGGAGCAGAAACAGGAACACTGTGCTGCTGGAGAAGGCAAGTAGGTCTCTCTCAAACAGCACTTGCTCTGAGCTTTCTGAGGTCCCAGTGCATCAGACTTTAAAAGGACAAGGTGACTCTGCAGAAAAAATAAAGAAGCAGAAGCTGCTCCAGGTTGTGCCAAGAGCTGTTTTGAATGTCTCGGGTCCTGGGATATGAACTGTTGGTGTAAATGAGCCTAAAAGCTTTGACTTTACAAGGAAAGGGCTATGAAGATTAAAAGTGGTAACGTGTGTATCTTGTACAACATTCTAAACCAGACCAGTTTCTGTAAATTCTCTTCAATCTTACCTCTTATTCTTCTTCCTCCCCAAATACTAGTGGATAGGGACTTTGCACCACGAAGAAAGCCCATGTATGTCCTATGCACACTATAGAAAGGGCTGTTCCATCAGGACTGCAAGTCAAAATTGTTGCTTCTTGGCTTGTTTCTTGAGGTTCCTGGTCACTGCTGTGAGTCCCATGAGTGCTAGCTGGAAGAGGAAAAAGAAAATATTTGAGGGAAAAGAAAAAAAGGCTGACAAGCACCATAACAAAGTAGAAGAAAACTGCTAAAAAGAAGAGTGTTATATTGTAAGAGCTGAGAAAACTGATGTTCTGAGAAACCACACATAGGTGTTTGTAACAGGGGATTGCTAGCAAATGTCTCAAGTGAATCAAAATGCAGGGAGGAAGATAAGGACCAATGTAAGTGGATGAGTCTATGTGATCAGGGTTTAAATGTTGAGGTACTTTACATTTTATTTACATTAACCACTTATGATAATCATAATCAAGTCAGCTGCAATTTTCCTGAGATGCACAGTTCTATCAGAGACTGATTTCACCCACAGATCTGAATCAAAGCCATCCTGCCTCTGCTGTGTGATCACTAATCCTCAAGCTAAGGGAGATTTTGTGCTACCTCTCCCCGTGCTGCAGTGCAGCCAGTCAGAGATGCTCTGGGGTGGCCTGCAGGCCAACACACAGGAAAGCTTCGTGTAACGTGTGAGTTAGGTTCCTCCATAACTTATGGACTTGCTTCTCAGCCCTTTGGGGGAAAAAAAATAGTATTTAGCCTTTCAGTATCCATATGAAATGAGCACATCAGGTGCAACCAGTGGAGAGAAAAAAATCCACCATGCACATTTATTCACAAGTTGCTACAGACAACAGCCTTTTGTTATTGCTTATTTTTGCTCTTTGTATTGTATTCTATTTGGCATGGATTCCACATTGCTAGTTCATAAATTCTCTGTGTTCTCAGAATATATTAGAACAAACTCTTTGTTTGCTGCATTATTCTTTTAAAAACTGTGTCCAACAACAGGTGAAGTAAGACTTACAATAAACAGCTCTGGTGGTTCTTTGCAGGGGAGAGTTTGGCTCCTTAGCTTTACATGGATCACTCTGACACATCACTGCAGGTTCTGTTAGCACAGCATGAGAACTGCTCACAGACACAAAACTTCAGCCCATTCCTTGGACATCTAAGCTGAGCTGCATCTGTTTCCCTGCTTGCAGATAGCTCTTGGTGGATACTATGGCAATTGGGTAACAACTGTGCTGGAAAAATCAAGGCTAATAAGCTGTGTGATTTGCAGAAGAATAAGAGAATTAAGAGAAAATAATGGAGAACAGCAGAACTCACCTGGCTCAATAAGCCCATGAGCATTCCTGTCCAACTGGCAGTAAGAAGGGTGAGATCCAGCAGAGAGCAGTAAGATAAGAAACAGGTAAGATACTGGTGCAGGTATCTGCATTACTCTCACAGCCCAGCAACAAACGTGTGCATTCAAGTATGTTCCCTACTGTAAGGGCATCAAGGTAATTTTTCAGTCATAGGAAACATAAAATCAATCTTTTATTGACTAAAAAATTTGTTTTGTAAGATTAAAATCAACTACAAAGCTCCTATTCTTTTAAAAACCAGTTATATGCTAAAGCATGCATAAAGTTTGGATACCCAGGAGATCAACGAGGTTAGCAGGAGGTTTAGCTGCTGCTCCTAGCCAATTCTTTTCACTCTGGGAGGACACTCTGTGGCCCCTTGCCAGGACATGCCTGTCCCTAGGAGGACCTCCACCTCAGCAAGTGATGGAGCAAACCTTTACTTCTGATAAGGTCAAGTAAGAGACTCCTCTTCATCAACCCCTCTGCTTCAGCCAGGCTAAAGGAAAAGGACCGAGTGCCTCTCCCCAGGCTGCTGGCAGCTCTTAAGTGCTGTTGCACTTACTAAAGCTGGAGGTTTTGAGTGCTCTGCACCCAGAGCTGAGACCAGAGTGGCAAACCCAGGGCCAGAAGTGGCTCCCACAGCAACCCTGGCTTTATAAACAGTTGCCACCTCCTTTGAAAACCTGGCCCCAGCTATAGATGCTGAGCTTCTCTGCAAATCTGGCCCTTAAAACCTGTTCCCATTGCAATCACTGGTGGCATTCTGATTAATTTAATGGGGGCAGGCACTGAGACTTAATGAGAAAATTGGTAACTGCAAGGAGAGGAGAGAATGAACAACAGCCTGCCAGATCTTTGGTAGGAATTCTGTGAGCAAAGGAGCCAGCTGTCCTTAAGACAGAGATTTTAGTCTCTCTCTCTCCAAAAAAAAAGATAATAAACGACATTGGCAAGATGGCCTTGAAGCTGCTCTTAAACATCTTGTATAATAGATAATTGCTTTTCAGCTCTTGAGCACTCTACCTTTTAGACATGTCCCCTGGGAAGAAAACCTGAAGCATGCTGAAACACACGGCCCTTCACAACAATCAGGATTTTCAACTTTTCTTTTGTGTTGGGAGGCAATTAAAACTTTCCTTAACACTCCTTGCTCTTTGCCAGGTCGAAAAAATACCCACCTTAATATCTGGAGACCCACAGTCACAACACTCCAGAATTATTTGCTTTGAGGATTCTCTGTGTTCAGGGAGAGCCTGCATAACAGACTGGGGGGCTGTTTCTGTACTGTAAATGCCATTCTGGTTTGTGCTCAACTCTCTTACCCTTCTCCTGCACACAGCCCATCCTCCTCACCACTGCTTAGCAGAGAACACATGTACAATCTCTACAGTCTCCTGCCTCTGGAACAACACTACAAAAGCCAAACATCACAGGGAGGTGAAATGAGGTAGCAGAAATACATCTAGGTGTGAGGATGCGTGCACCAGCTCGCTTCTGATGCGAAATTGTTCAAAGTGCTGCGACAATTCCTTTCTGGGTGCAAGATCAGGCACTCACCATGGAAAAAGCAAGTGTTTCCAAGCAGAAGTCTCTCAGCTGAGCGTTCTGAAGGATTGTTGCACTCTGGCAAGGGCATCATTTCTCAGAAAATTTCCTGAAAAAGACATTTGTTAGAAGGGTATGGCTACATCACAGTGGTGCTACTCAGAGAATTCTCTGTGTGTACCAGGGTGACACTGGCTCCCAAACCTACACTTGCATCTCTTCCTAACAATCTTCTCTAATGGTAATAAAAGCAATATGCTGTAATTGCCCATTACTGCTTACACCACAAGATGCTGCTGCCATAAATACCTGGAAGTGTTTTCCTCACGGACATCTGCTGCCCTCACCATACGTACCCACAGCAGCTAGTGCACCACGGCTGCACCACCCAGCATCTTGCTGATTACAGTCCAAAGAGCTTAGCCTGAAGGAGTTCCATGTGTCTCTGCACACATCTCATTTGCTTTTAGAGGCTCCAATTCATCAGAACGTGGACTGAAACTACAAACAAAACCACATCAGAGCCACCATCCGGTTTTGCTCGTACTAAGCCATGGTCTCGGTGCTTAGGGTGAGGGTAAACCAAGAAATGACAAGGGAATCAAGCACAGCCCAGCTTATTGCATCTGCAGAATGTTGTTGTTCTCCTGACAGCACACTGAGATCCACTGAGGTTTACAAAGCCCACGGTGAGACCTTCTCTAACCAGCATAAAAATGTTGGGCAGCACTGCAGCTTTCTGCCCCGAGGTTCATACCCCCAGCCATGCCCACGTAAGTCTCTGCTTTTCCCCTGCTGTGTATTTTCCCTGGGCTAGGGCTCAAGGAGAGTAACCAGATAGACTGCTACAGGCTGAGAGAGAAAGGAAAAAGCTAAAGAACAACCAACTGAAAGTAGGAAGAGGGGGCAGAGCCTGTACAGAGGACTCACCCGACACGTTCAGCGTGAGTGGGATTATCTAACATCACTACAGCAGCCCAGGCTGTTGGCTGCTGACCCCAAAACCATTTCCATGCAGCTCACAATGATCTACTTACAGGCATCACGGCTGTAGTTCAGGCTGCCATTCATTTTCCATTATAGGAAATAACATTCTGCCTCTCCCACTATTGCCAAGCTGTTCCTTTCCGGGCCAGAAATCCCTCTCAAGCATCAGAATCAAGATGAGTTGTTTAGGAAGACTTCAGTCAAAAACTCCTAAGCATTTCCAAGAACAAAATCAGTTAAAACTGACTCAGGCTGTTGCTTTTAAATAAGTTCTTTCGACTGTTTTAAGACCAAACAGCATTTTCAGATTTCCTGCAAAGCTCTGGCTGGACGGTCTCTGACCGGAGGAAAATATCCTGTGAAAATGTTTCCTTTTGCCCTCTGGAAATTCTTATTTCACACACATACCCAGTAGAGCAGACAGTGCTGAGTTCAGAAGTTTTAACTTCATGCTGGGAAGTACCTTTTGTGCAAGACTAATACTTACACAACACCCTGAGGAAGGGGAAGACTTTAGGACAAGACCTTTGCCAGAGGGAAGAGGTTTTGAAGGAGAAGCACCAGGCTATCATACTGGGTCCAAAAAACCTGAATATTCCCATTCCTCCCCTATCTCTGCTGTTGAAACCAGGGAATTTATGCTCTTGAAAACTTAGATGGGGTTCCCAAAGTGGTTTCTCTGCCTTTGGATGTGCATGCCACAGAAAACACACTAATACATCCAGCTCGCACACGGAAGCTTGTAAGTGCACAGTCCTCCAGTATCCTTAGAAAAACAACAGCACCTCTAATGACAATTTCCCTGTAGCTAACACGGGCTGTCCAGGTGTGCAACTTCCAGGTGATTCTCTCGGGCTTCACAGCTCCGATGTGCACACCAGAGGAACTGGGAGCATGTCCAGCTGCACCCCCCCCTGCTGCAACAGCCACTTGTGTAGCTTTTCCTGCTGGAATACTTCACGCCGTTAGTAGAGGCCAGGAATTGCAGGGGTTTATTCATTACAGATGGTGCTACTTGGGGCGGCACAACGCGGCTGGTTGTGTTTCCACGGGAGCATCCCTTTGACAGCTTCCTGGAGCAGAGGACACAGCTCAGCTCCTGTGGTGCTGCCCAAAGTGTGACACCCCGTTTCTCTCTTCTTCCCTTCCACTTCCCTTCCTTCTTTCCCTTTCCTTCTTTTCCCTCCCTTCTTTCCCTTCCCC
>VWZY01002508.1:0-10583 GCA_013399075.1 Chloroceryle aenea
TAGAACGTTTTGGGTTGGAAGGATCCTAAAAGATTATCTAGGTCCAACCCCCCTACCACGGGCAGAGACATTTTTCACTAGACCAGGATGCTCAAAGCCCCATCCGACCTGCTCTTGAACAGTTCCAGTGAGGGAGCATCCACAAGTTCTCTGGGCAACCTGTTCCAGTGTNGTAAAGAATTTCTTCCTAACGTCTCATACATTTACTCTCTTTCATTTTAAACTCCTACCCCTCATCCTGTCACTACACTCCCTCACCAAAAGTGTCTCTGTATCTTTCCTGTGAGACCCCTTCAGATACTTGAAGGCTGCAATAAGATCTCCCCAGACCCTTCTCCAGTCTAAACAACCCAAACTCTCTCAGCCTGTCCTCACAGGAGAGGTGCTCCAACTTCCTGATCATCTTCATGGCCCTCCTCTGGACCAGGTCAAGCAGAAAGAAAAGTAGAATATGGATTATCTAAATATCTAAAGATGATATATTAAATACTTTAAATTATTTAGAAATCCATATCTTTCTCCAGTGAGAACTGCACAAAGGCAGCTCTGTATCCTGGCTCCAACCCACGACCACGGTGTGCTTACCTTTCTTCTGTGACTCTTACAGATACCAAATCTGCAACATATTCATTTTGACATCCCTTGTATTATTAATAATCAGTTACCAGGGAAACCCTTTTCCTCATACAACTTAAATACTCATCATTTGTACCAGATAGCTCATCCCAATGACAATAGCCTCCAATTTTCATCTATCAGTGAACTAAGGCAGATTTAAGTATTCTTCCTACTTAACCTGCAGCTGTTCACTATAGTCATTTCTGTGATTGGCAGCAGGTAGCCTATTAACAGCACTACAATAATACCAGGCCAGTGAATAGAATAGATGTCTTGAATATGTTTTAGTATGGGTTCTTCAAGCATGAAGGAGTCTTCAGTGTGAAGATTACTAGAAAATCATCCTGACCCAAACAAATCTCTGAATAGCATATAAAGGTAACATAATCATTACAGTATTCATGTGGTTTGTAAAAAAAAAAAAAAAGTCTAAAGAAAATTAACCTACTGCTCGCAGCAAACTATTCTGCTTAAACTACTCAAAACTAAAGTTTCATTCATTCATACATTGAAGGGATGAATCTGTCTTTATCACAATTCAGTGTTACATCTTTCATGTTTGTATTTGCAGACTAGAAAATGTTTAAACATTTTCAATTATAACATTTAACAAGTGTCCATATAATAACCAAACACATCAACTTTCAGTGTAGTGGAAGAATTTGAGCAATTCTTACCTTACATTAAAAACAGACATAGGAAGAAAATTATTTATCTACATGATTACTGTGTTAAACCCCACTGTATAAGAGTGTCCTTGTAAAATTCATTACTATTCTCTGTTCAGTGAATGACAAGGAGTAAGTAAAGCACAGTGTGCTGTTTTTAGGTTCTAATCACACTAAGAACTCTCTCTTCCTCTTAAAAGTACAGCACAGCACTTTGAATGGTGGAACAGATTTATGTACCTTTTTTTTTCTGAAAGGGATGTGTCCTTCTTTGTAAGTATCATAATCAGTTGAATTCAATCTTTTCTATACCAAGTAATTTATAATTTAGCTTGTGAATTTTCAGCTTGTTCTCTTTGCTGCAGATACTTTTTCTAACAGTATTTTTACTGTTAATTGTTTTTCTCCCTTTAACCCACAACATAAGTAGCCAATCAACAAAGTATCAGCTGCATTATGGTTTTTAAATCAGTTGTCTAACAGTAAAATAATTAATATGTTTTGGTTTTTTTTAAGTTTGTGGTAAAGCATTTTAATATTAAGATCCAGATATTTGCTTCAGTATTAGTGATTAGATTTAGGGTTTATTGCTGTTTATCTCTTTTTGTCTGAGCTGCACACAGAATCATAATGAAAGATAATCCAGTAAGAACTTTTCAAAAGTTGTTTAAAATTACTTTCAGTGTTTTCTGGTTTTATGTTTGTAGTATAGTAATCTAATCAATAGTAATTGACAAATAAATTTAAAAGAAGACTGGAACTTTTCTTTTATCTGTAAGGTATTTTTGAATGCATTCAGGATTACTTGCAGGTTTACTCCTTTTTCCTTAGTATCAACCTGTTCAGATTACTTAAATATTGTTCACGTTTAAGAAATGCTTCACAAGGGTTTTTTCTTAGAGCTTGGAGCTAAAGCAAGCAGACTAGATCAGGAAACTTTAATGATTTCTATTATATTAAAAACTTTCTTCAGATTTCATCATCATGCTCTATACAGGAAGACTTTTATGGTAACAGTTTAACATAGATTTAAAGTTTTATACAAAATAATTAGCATCTTGAGATATTAAATACTTAACTTTGCAAGTGTTTTCTTTAGTTCTTTGTTAATGGATTAAGTTCCTAAAATGGAAAGGGATGATTAAGCAATTAGACACAAATATTGTCATTTTAGTTCAGATATAAATCTGTCCCGGCTTTCAGACAAAACAAATCAGTTTTAATTACTCATTTCTCCTTGGTTTTGTGCAGTTCCACAGTAATTTTTCTTTAGAAATAACATTATAAGTCTTCACCTTGTATTATGTTTGGTCATTTCTTAACTAGGAGTATATGTTACTCCACACTTTTCTTGATTATCTGAGGTGGGACTGATGTTTGAATATTTATTAGTGATAATTAATTTCCAAGAGAAGAAAGACAAGATTTAATTGGTTTAATATTAAACAAATGAAATAAAGAATCAGATAATACTCCTTCTTCTTTCAATACCCACGTGGAACTTCTTTCTGTCAAGTCTGAAGCTGCAAATTTCAATGGTAGTTTAAAATAATATATCACTTTTACAGCACACATTATTACTTTCATACAGTTCTGGTGTCAGTTTTCATTCAAAATCAACTGTTAAGAGGTGTTTTCTGGCTCCTGTAGAAATACATAATAAAACAGCAAAAATATCATTGTATATTTACTGACAACTACAAAATACTGAGTGTATTTTCAGATATGTTTTACAGATAGGTGCAATGACATCATGAAGAGAAGAGAAGAGAAGAGAAGAGAAGAGAAGAGAAGAGAAGAGAAGAGAAGGAAGAGAAGAGAGTGAAAATTTCAGTTAGAAGGGACTTACTACGTGCTCCTTCACCCATCATTTGAAATAATGAAAAAAAGATATCTTGCCGTCGTGAAAGTTTTGTCTAGTTGCTTAACATGG
The DNA here is from genome assembly GCA_013399075.1 of Chloroceryle aenea. Taxonomy (NCBI): domain Eukaryota; kingdom Metazoa; phylum Chordata; class Aves; order Coraciiformes; family Cerylidae; genus Chloroceryle; species Chloroceryle aenea. The sequence continues at coordinate 3,220 of VWZY01002508.1, forward strand.
CAATGTAACAGTATTGCAGTAACGAGTTATTTGCATAGCTTTATTTTTCAATTATTTTATTAGGATAGGATCTATAGGCATATTGGTGTGTCCTCCATCCCTAACAACACTCAATTCCCAGACCTCTTGAATTTTCAGACAAATACAGAAAAAATGTTAACTGAAACAAAACCACAGATTATTTTGGAGAAGTCATGTGGAAATCACAAATGTTTCTAGAGGCCTGGCAAAAATAATTAAGAAATCATTATCAGACCAGTAAGACCCTCTTCTGATCTGAGATATACTTCTAAGTTTGGGGAACCAACAGAATTGTCATTCCAGAATGACACACTAGTCACCTTAGTAGAGAGGTGCTTACCAATCTTGGAGAATAGGCATAGTGCTGAAATATTTCTCTCGTATTTTTTCTTTCACACAGTGATGAGAAGACCAAAATAATTCCAGAGTGTGATAGTTTTCTGTGTCAGCCAGCTTTATGATGTTTGAGCTGAGCAAGAAAAGAAAGCCATTATGTTAAGCATATGAGAGATGTGTGGAAACTGGCAGGTCCTTCAAGAGTTCATCCTGTGTTTGAATACTTTCTTGTTAAATGGCAAAGACAGTGTAACTGATCTAGGAAGGATTGCACTGAAGCTGAAGTTTCTTTCTGTTTGTCTGAGATAGGTTTATTATTTGTTTTTTACAGATAAAGAATTTGAAATAAAATTTTGCATAGAACTGAATATTATGAAGATACTTTAAAGGATTTTTTTTTAATAGAAACAAAGAAATCAGCAAGACATTTGATAACAACAAACTGAGATGTTTCCTGGACAAACATGAGGTATTTATGCCTATTTTGTATATCAACTCATACTTCCCTGAGTTTTCACAATGTGTCATAAGATTTGTAGTCCAGACTAGGAGGTTGGCTCCTAAAAGAGAATGATAACATAGAAAAAAGTGTTAAGCGTGCCATAACAGCAGGAGTCAGAGGTACCAATGTTCAATTGATTAGCCTTGAAATTAAATAATAAATTTAGTTTTCCAACTGATTATTTGACTAAGGATCCTGTGCTGGGGGATATACAGCCTGTGCAACGTCACAGATCCAAGATATTGCACAAAGTACATACCTTGTTCTGTGTCATTTCACTGCTCTGTAATATTAAAAGAATTTCAGCACTTCAGTTACAGGGGCAGCAATAAAAATGAACATAAAAATCTGAAAGTAGCTTGGCATAGAAATTACAGAAAATAACTACTGTTTTCTTCTTATTTGTACATCACAAAAATTACTATAAAAGTCTTGCATACAGGTTTCTTTCAAGTTCCAGTCAAGTTTGATCAATGTAGAAACACTAATCACCAGTATTTATGTACTGAATTATCTCCATACAGAATTAAACATAACGGTGGGAGACATGCCTATGAAACTTCTTCATGAAACCATGTGGCTGTTTTTGTGACAGTACTGACTTCAGGTAGTAGTCACTTGGCATATTCCTGTATTGTACTGGTCTCTGCAGTTAGCTCAGGAGCGAACATTCATACAATATATGAAATCTATTGGTGGCCAAGATTACTTGAAAAAGAACAACACGTGTAAGCAAAGCCTTTAGAAGTATATCTGAAGCCTACTCGCAGAGTGGATGCAATGTCATAAAGAAAGCATTTCAGAATTATTTTTATGCAGTGATAATTTTTTGAAATGCAAAACTGGAATGGGACTTTTAAATAGGATGAAGATGGATTCCTGCTGAGAATTTTTTAAAAGTTTATCTGTAAATAATATTTAAACATTAGGTCCTGATGAAAACCCAGTTAACTAAGAGTATATATCTTTTACCACTCAAATTAACCACTTGGTTACCTTATCCTTTTAGGTCTTATTTTGACACATGCTGAGCACATAGGACAGTGGTTTAAAGCCACTTACTCAGTTCCCAGAATCAAAGAGGATTTTGGCACAGAAGCCAGTGAGTAGCTTTCATTTTTACATTCTATTTGATGCCAACAAAATCAAGTTTTCAATGAAAAGATACTTCTCATTTGGGGAATTTGAGAGACATCTTTTACTACCCTGTGACTCAGTGCACCTAGACAGTACCACAGCATGAGTACTAAGAGCTCCAAATCTCATACATTAACTCAATGTCATGGCCTTTACTTATGTAACTACCTTCACCAAGTGCAATAGGACAGCCTTTTGTACACAGCAACAGACAAATTGAAGTAGTAATGATGGCCGGAGTTTTGCTGGAATGCAAAAGTAACCTGGTCCCCTCAGTATATGGATGTATTGTATGAGTACTATGTTTTTGCAGACCTCACAGAGTGGAAAAGGAAAAAGTGACATCAGAGGATTTCTGCCATCCCAGAGCCAACTTTATTGCTACATTGATATCTGTATATGATGCTTCATTAGTTACTGCAAATTAAATAACATGATGAAGCTGCTGACTCTCTATTAATTTTTAGCACAGCACAGAAAAAGTTGAATGAGCAAAAGCCAAGTTACGTGTCTCTGTTTCTCAACATAGGACATGGGCACATGGAAAGTACTTAATCTTTCTCCTTTTCCCTTTCTCTTTGTACACAGACTTCACATCTGTTTCAAAATATGTATGACAGCTGTATAGATATACTGTTGCCTAGCAATAATGTTCTACTTTCTCAGAACAAGCTCTAATATTTCACATCTCTCTGTAAACAGTGTTACAAATATGAAAGCAACTTTTGTTCCATTAGCCTTTTAATCCACTCACGTGCATCTCTTACCCCCCAACCCTGAATTCAAACTTAAATCATGTTTTACATGTCAAATAAATAACACAGCCATTTAAAGATGTTTTACAGAAGTTACATGTTTTACACAGAAAACAATTAGAGAAAATCTTAACTATCATATTTATATATAAGGAAATGTGGGAAGCCTAAGATATTTTGTCTTATCCTCTATAGAAAATGAATAAGTAGAAACTACAGCAAAAGTGGAAGATACCTCTAAGAGAAACAATTAAGCATGTGATAAAACTGGTTATTTAAAACTTAATATCTCTTGTACATCAACACATAAAGTACAAGTACATAACAGTAGTACTCTTACAGTAACAGTAGTAAATAATAGTTGTATTTACAAGGACTATTACCTCTTGCACTAAATGCCAATAAACTAGCTTGCATATGCTGGGTCCTGTACAGAGGGGACACCAATGATCTCAGTTTCCCAAATAAATAAAACTTGTTCAAACCCTTTCATTTTTTATCCTCCAAAAACTTCTAATCTAAATGGCCAGTTTAAATCAAGTTGAGAAAATTAAGTTCTTGAAAATTTCTTGAAGTAGTGACAAAAAAAATAAGAAACCAGACTGTTGTTTTTAGCCATAAGTGCCTCTGTACCTGTTTTGTGTTCACAAAAGGCACAGAAGGTATACCAGCCCATTCAGGTAATGGTGTAGGTAGACACATACACATATGTGTATATGCAAAACATACAGTCATAAACACAAGGTAGTATTCTTTGACTCACCAAATACAGAGCTGTGAAATGTGAAAAACATGCCAATCCCTTCAAAAATCGCTATATTCGAAACTGAAATACTGTTATTTGAAGGATATGGTGTCTCTCTGCATCATCTATGTAGGAGCTGTGACACAAGAATATAATCATGGAATTATTCCAGATACACTTGGGTGCTGCCTCTAAATGTGCCTTGCATGACTGAAGGTCATCAAGGGTATTTTAAACACTTTCCAAAAGATATGATATTTTTGTTTGTTTTTGTGGTTGGTTTGTTGGTTTGTTTGTTTTTTGTGGGTTTTTATAATGTTACAAATACAACCTGGTAAATGCTTCAGCAGCAAATCTGCAGTTCTTCATCCATTGTGTAGATGAAAGTTATAGGCTTTAGCAGCAGCAGAGATATAACATCACCTGTCAAGGCAATAACTTTCTTTCATCTTAGTTTTAAGATCAAGTCTTGCATAAGTTACAAGCTGTGCCTTGAGAGTACAGGTGGAATGATTCTTTTACTAGTAAAGTAAAAATATAAGTAAAATGTTGCATCATCAGTAATTGTTGAGTGATGCCTAAAACCCTGTCTGACACAGAAAGATCTTTAACTTTTTCAGTATTTCCTGATTACTAGATTTTGATCCATTATCTGAAACAGCCACAACATTTATAACTTCTGAATGTTAGTCAAAGTAGTCAAAGACTGATAGGGACTGACTGGTTTACCAAAAACAAAAACAAAAACAAACAAAAAAATATTCACAGTTTTTTATTTGACTGGTACAAGTAGCCCACTGAAAGATATCATACGTGATAAGTTGGGAACTGAGTGATAAATCAATTCTCCCCCTGCATGTGGAGAAAGAGTAATAAGTGTACATGCCTTATTTTAATTTCCTTCATCTTTCTCATATGCCTTTGCTAGTCTTTCTTCTTCCATTCTGCCTTTTCTGTTTATTTTCTCATAGTACTTATTCATGCAGTGCCATTTTATAAATGTCAGTTTTAGACCTTGCTACAGGTGACCTTATCTCTGATTCTGTCACTGAAGAGTAGAATGATGCTTCAGTTAGAGTCTTAGAGTATTGCTTATATGTTGTGACATTTTGTTCAAGTGCTAAATTGGCAATGGTAGGTGCGTGTCTGCATCATCCAGTCTTTTTAAAATGAGTGAAAGTGAAACAAAGACACAAATGAAAGTTTGTGTGAGGATTGTTTTGCATAAGCAGTTGCCTACTTATATGATTATTAGATGATGTGGTTATTATTTGGGTTTGACAATATGTCATCCTCTAGAAACCAATACTGATGGACAGGCTGCACAACCTCTGAGAGACAGTGCCTGAAAGTCACACAATCAACTTTCAGTGAGAAGAAATGTCATCATATGCAAAGAAAGAGAAAATTTCCCTCTGTCATTGTAGAGAGCAGTAACCATCTCAAAAACAACAGACTAGATATGGTGTCATCCTATATGGAAAAGACCTCTTACCACGGAGGAGGAATGGATAATCAGAAATAGTCTTCCATCTGCACAAGAAAGGAGATACAAAAGAAGCTTTAAATACTTAGAGATGAGACTGGAGGAAGCAGAACAACCTGGGCTGAAACAAACCTTCTGGCAACTGAAACAAATCTCTTTATCCTCTGTTGGGATTTATCACACTGACCTTGTATTTCATAAAGGCTTCAAAGCAGCAGAAGACACTGGGCTGGGGTACAGGTTTGTGCTACTGGAACATGGTGTGGGATCAGAAATGCTTAATGACAACATACAGATGTGATTTTCTGGTGACAGGTTATATCTGTGGGTTTTAAGGTTTTTTTCCTTGACGTCCAGGACCTAAAGACACAAGAATTACTCTTTTAGCAAATATGGTATCATAGCTTAGGCATTAAGTTCCTTAGATGGGGAACTCATACAACATTTAATATAATTCTCAGATTCTGAGTTTCTGCTTGAACATTACTTTCCTGTAAGGAGATTTCCTGAAATGTGACCTAGCCACACTTTTTATCTTTTTTTTTTTTTTTTTTTTTTTTTTAACGGGGATCACAGACCATTGAGTGTCTGAATGTCTTTATTTATTTATTTTAAGTCCCAGTCTAAACTTCCCAATGGGTTTTTACACCAAACATATTTTGGAATGGAATTTTCTCAGTTGTAAACGGAGGTTACCATTTCAAGCTAAAGGCAATTGCCTGAGTTAAGCCAGATACAGTTTTGGACAAAAAAATAATTTAATAATCACATTTACATCAAACTGTCTTTTTGAAAGGGATGGATTACAAATTTCTCCTATTCAAAGGTTGCTAGAGTTTGGATCATTACATTCAGAAAAATGTCAATTCAGAAATGATCCCTTTTTAGTGTTGTTTACGAACCATGTAATATAATACTTCACTTGTTCTTAAAGTATCAAGTGCAAAACAGAATTCTGAAAATAACATTGAGTAGTTACTATTTTCTGTGAAAAGTAATCTAATGATTTTTTTTTCTTGATAACTCTTGTTTATTTATATTATTAAGTAGATTCAGATGCCCGTATATGCTCTACTGATATTCCTTTCCCGTGTGAAACAGAAAAGACCAGGTCATGACACTGCTACTGTTTGCCTACACCTACACATAAATTCCTTTGCTTTTGAATTAAAATATTATATTACAGTCCACAGCTGAAAACTCTGTTCTCCTCATTGAAATTTATTTTTCTTGCTGATGTTTTTGTTTATCAGAATAACCTGAAGTGGTTTTAAGACAGTATAATGAATTTCTCAAAGACTGGCAAGGCAAATTGATATATTTTCAGTAAAACTTTTAGGGAGCTATAGGATACTATAGATACTTCCATAATTTAAGGTATAAAAAGGAAATTAGGATGTTTACTTTCATCTAGGCCTCTAGAAGCAAATGGTGAGGGCCAGTTGACTACCCAGGCAACTTAATGCCATTTTATTTGTTTAAAGACCAAAAAAAACTGCAAACTACAAGAAGAGAGAAAAGAGACAGATGCCTGTTGATTATACTGAAATAGATCAAAATGCATTTCTGGATCTGTAAATTCAAATTGCACAGTCCACCTAAAAAGAAAATTAATTCACTTATCTCACTCAAAATGAGAAAATTTTATTATAAAAGCTAAGTGTTCAGTTATGATCTCTCTGGAGATAAAGGATACTGTTGTTTCTATGCAACATTTCTTAACACACATAAATGTAAAAGGTAGGCCAAGCTTGCAAGCACTATGCAATAAACAGAAGGAGAGATGAAACTGAAGACACACATTTTCAGGTATTAGAAAAATAATGGTAAGAAGAACTGTCATAAGTTGCATCATATAAAAATGACATAAATGACAAGCTGTGGTAGTCCGTTAAAAAATGTTGTGCTCTGAAGAGTTTTGTGGGAGGAAGTGTCTTCCTGCTGTAAATGCTCTGAAAGATGTGGATATTGAAGACAGACTATGTTATAAGAGTGGAAATGCTGTTCCTGTCAGGGGAACAGTGTGGCAGGAAAGTCAGGAAATACATTTGTGGGAGGACAACACAAAGGAAGCAAGAGGGCAAGCAGAGGTGACTTTTTTTTTTTTTCCATTGCTCTCCCAGGGAGAACCATCTGGACTGGGCCTCACTCCCCCCAGCTCTGGGTTTGTGTGGGTGGTGGTGGGGTTTGGTACTTCCTGCAACCACAGTTCAAGCAGGGCATGCAGCATCCTACTGTGCCAGGGCTGCGGCTGTGAAGCAGGAGCGTCTGGGGTATGTGGAATAACATACAACTAGCCAGGAAATTTGGTTATAAAAGCCTTCCACTTTCTCAAAGAAACTTTTCTGTTTTGTGGGGTGAAAACCCCATGCTGCTTGATGT
>VWZY01002509.1:9210-22574 GCA_013399075.1 Chloroceryle aenea
CTTTGTGTGTCTACCTTCTCCAGCAGGTATTTTCCAGACAGTGCAGTGAAATTTGAAGATCTGAGTGGTTTACTTTGCCCTACAGGAGGGCAACTCTTCTATTTCTACTGGTTTTTTTACACCTAAAGGGAGAAAATATCACTTTCTGTGGGAAGATGTAATCATAGCATAGTTTTAATCTGTCCTATTACAATTAATTGGCTTTTCAACTTGAAATCTTATTTAAAATAAATAGCTTTAAAAATGTGTGATTGAAACTCTTATCACTGAGCCCTGTTCATAGGCTGCCTGCTAAGGTTTGGTAGCCATAAGTGACTAACACATCTTGCAAACTAAAGACAGGTCTTCTGTGCAAACAGGCCTGAATGTGGGAATTCTTGGCGTTGGGTCCCGGTGGGCTTTTGCTCTGGGATGTGCATGTGGGGAAATCAAATGTAAGTTGATGCTTCCACTAAAGAGATTTTTTTTCTCCCTGGTGAGTCAAGTGGCAGTAGCAGTTACCAGCTGCTGAACTTGTGCTGCTCTCTGTTGTCACTGGAGACACTAAAAGTTTTGGACTGTTAAGGAATGTTATAGGCTCTTCTGTGCCAGGGCAATACCCATTAATGTGGTGCAATGTTCACAGCCAGGTATGTGGCTCTTCTGACATTTTCAAGGACGTCGTACATATCCTTTTTAACATTCAGTGTGCCTGTTTTCATTCCCATTTATTTGACTGTGGGTTCTGCAAATTTAGCTAGCACCAGAAATCCTCCAAGTTCAATAATAACTACACACATTTCATTACCCGTGTTCACACTTTTTCCCAGCCCAGCATTTAAAACCTAGGCAAGCAATGAATTTAATTATCTTGTAAAATATTGGAATTATTTCCAGACATAATATTGAGACTCGAGGGACAGTAACTTTTTCCTGAAATCTGACATGCCTATTTAGGTCATCATTTCAGCTACTATGTTATTTGCTCCTTGTACCAGATTTCAAAGAAGACTCAGCTTCTTTGTCTAGAGGAATATAGTGGTGGACAGTGTCTTTGGTAGGTGATGACCCAAACCACATGGGTTCAGAATTTCTCTCTTTCTAGTAATGTTAGTGGATTTATGTCTTAGTGTGAACGTAGTGTTTACCTGTGTGTTCAAACAATACATTTATATTTTAGTTTTCAAAGAACACTGACCTGTTAATGCTTTGGTCAGAGGGACATGGGATGAAGGCATCCCCCAGCGTACTCAGCCTGCTGAATGAGGATGGGCATTACCAACAAACCTCTGGACTGTGCTGTGCAGGGGCAGATCTGGGTACCAAATGATTGCATTCCCAGGATTCTTTGTGGCAAGACACGTGTATAAAGAGACCATTACTGCAGGCAGTCACCTGTCTCTACCATTGCCCAGTGTCCAGAATGTGATTTGCGTACACTCAGTTTGCACGGTCAAGGCAAGGGAGGGAGACTGATGATCACCTGCTAAGTTCAGTGCAGCTGAACATCAGGATGGATGTGGCATCTGATGCTTTTTGTAATAGGAATACTCTACTGCATGTGACCCATTGCTTCTCAGGATGCTTTTAACAACTGCAACTCTCAAAGTGGCCAAATAAGTTAGGACTTGATTTATTTCCTTTTGATTAGGGATATGTCTGTTGATACTCAGATGGGGTTAGGCATGTGATGCTGTCACCACCCAATTGCTGAGCTACCCTCGGTGGCACAGAGGGTTGTACAAGGTTTGAAAATTCTCTTGGAGTAAATTAAACAACATCAAACGGCTGATCAGTTTGTTAATTTTATTGGAAACAAGAAGTGTTAGATGTAATTTGGAAAGCTTTGGTCTAGTGCCTTAAAGTTGAAAAAGTTTGTAAGAGAGAGAGAAAAGGGGAAAGGGAGAAGGAGAGAGTGAGATATCACCACTCTTGGTTCCAGGGATGTCTTGCAGGACCGGTCCAGATCTTGTATTCTTGGGTGGTAGGTGCAAATCCAGGGATGTCTTGTGGGACCAGTCCAGATCTTGGGTTCTTTTGGGGTGTATGCCCACTGATGAACACATCCCTGTCCTTTTTATACACTGGGGACATGGCTGGAGTGGCCATAGCTCTGTAACTCAGGAAAAGACACTGTCCCACCTTCACAGAACTGAGCTCTCCCTATAGTTAACTTCCTTCTCTGCAAGGAGCAGGCCAGGGGGAGCAGGGTTGGTGAGGCATTTCACACCTTCCCCCTCCAGCCCTCATTCTCCCCCCAGGGCACAGAGTTATCTCTTCAGCTGTGTGGTAGAGCAGGGGTCTGAACCATGGCTCCTGGTAATGATGGCCGGGTTATTGGCCTGCACTGATTTGTTAGACCTTACTGTGGTGAATGAGTTCAGCTGATCTCTGCCTTGGTGCATAATTCTGCTTGTAATTGAAGTGCTGTTCTCTTAGGCTGTTTGCAGCTTTCTCTTGGTTCTGATTACACTGTAAGAAAGGGCAGGTTTGGTTTCTTCCTTTCCAGAATTTTTCTCTAAATTATTAATCCAAATGTTAAATGATAGTGGGGAACGTTGATGCAATCTGAGAGCTCGTAGCATCAGCACAACTGCTAGAAATACTGGAAGCTAGAACCAGAGGACTGTCCAGCAGAGATCATCTCACCAATGGTCCTGCCAGTGATAGTATGTGTTAAAAAAGCTGTGCTCCTTCTACCCTCAGCGTGTTTTCATCACCTTAACTCTGATCTCTTGTTCACCCATCCCTCCAGAGGACTATGGAGGAAGCTGTGGAGAGTGTGGGCTGTAAAATGTCCAAGCCATGTGGTTTGGGTTTGGTTTTGTTTTTGTTTTGTTTTGTTTTTTTTTCACTGGGGCCGGAGCTGCATTCCAGGTGTCTGCAAAGGAACAAGTAATAGAAGGAAGAGTAAATGTATTAAGAGGAAGGGAGAACTGCTGGCTGATCTCATCCTGGGGGATAAAAGCATTACTTTGAGCTGCTCTAAGAAGACCAAGTGTGAGCTTCTTGAATCTCTTGATGGATGAGTAAATTATGTGCATGTGTGTAGATGGGTTATTTAGAATTATATGGTGAATTTAATTTAAATTGATCTTCAAAGGGATATCAACAAACTGTTTCGTTTGTCAGGGGAAATCACCTTTTATTGTTTTTAAATGAGAATGGTAATTAGAAGGAAGTTTGGGTGAAAATTGCTTCTTGGGCTACCTTGTTACTTCTCTATTCACTACATTACCAAAGGGAAATAGCCATGTCCCCATCTAATCTGAACTCCTCAACAAGTGCTCAGAAATGCACGTGGCTTGTCAGTAAAGTCTGTAATTAAAAGGAGGAAGGAAAATCCCTAGCACTGGTGTGTAGTAGGACCAAAAAAAAAGAGTCAGCTTTCTCTCTTGCTACCCATTCCCTCCAAGGTCTGCATGGTCGAGTTCTAAGTCAGAGCTGCTGCTCTTAATTCTAAGTTTTGTTTGCCCATGAAGTAGAAAGCCAAATTCAGAACTGTAATCTGAATAGGCTAAGAAAGGTAATGTTGAGTTCTCTCAAGTGGAGAAGATACTCTTTCCTAAGGTGATGAGCAGATTCATGGCTATCAAATAGCAAGGTTCCTTTAAGTGGATGTTCCTGCTGAGCAGCGTGGAAGGGTAAGAGCCAGAGTTTCACCTAAAACCCACAAAGGAATCAGAAATTGTCAAATATTTAGCACTTAGAGTTTGAAAGCAGCTGGACACTTGCAGATAGGAGCATCTAATGTCCTTGCAGCTCTGAGATCTCCATCTTCCTTTTTATGCTTTTGTGGAGGGTGTTGACTCTCCTGGAAAACACAAGAAAAGCTGCAAATGAATATAGCTCATTTTAAGGGTACGTGTAATGATTGGCATCTGAAGTTTTGAGATGCCCAAGGTGGTCTCTGTTGGTAGGGCTTTGTGGTATAATGACCTGCTGCCTTGGGCTTTATTTGCTGTGTCTGTTCTCAGACTGCCCTGTCTGCTTGCACAGCAGTGTGCAGGCTTTGTCTCGAGAAGCACATGGACTTGTAGTCTTGTGGTGGTTTTTTAAGTATGGTTATTCATGGGAGGGGAGAGAGGTAAGGGGGAAGAATAATTGTGGGCATCTTAACAGACAGAGTCGCGTTATCTTTCACCCACAGTTCCTCAGTCCTGTCAGCAGTGACTGTCTGAATAATACAGGGAGGAAAAAGGTGTTTGGGTAGGTGTGGATTTCCACTGGAATGCAGGCTCTGAAACATTAGTGGTATTCTTAAGGCGTGCAAGCTCAGCACAACATCCTCATTCTTCGTTGCCACCTCATTCTTTGAGCCAATTAATGCAATTTATTGAGGTGTGAATATGCAACAAAAGTAACTCTCAGAATATTTTTTCCTCTCCTGGTTATGAATGTAGTCTCCATTTTTTTTGTTCCCTGTGCCATTCTGAATGCTTCCACGTGCCTTTTAGTGTCATAATATTCCACCTCATTTTTGAATGGCTTTGATTAAAGCTATGAACTTTTCTAGTGCTGATTATGTATTTTGATTTAAAAATGAAAATAAGAATAATATAAAAAGGAGGGGAGGAAAAAACCAAACTGGCTTTTTCTCTGCATGATTCTTGTATTTACTGAGGGAGCTGTGTTAGGAAATTGAATCCATATTGCTTCTAAACCCAAACATCCCATAATAGGTACATTTACAGATAGCAGGCAATATTGTGAGTAACTAATGGTGTGGGAATTAATGTGGAGCTACCTAAGGGTAAGTTGTGAGGTTTTTTCAATGCTAACAACTAAGTAGGAAGTATAAAAATCTCAGGTTCCTGTCAGCTCTGGTATTGCAATAGTTGTGCTATCAAGATATTTATTTATTAATGGTGCATTTTTTCTGTCATGTGTCACAGTTTCCAGTCACTTTAAATCTTGGAAAGCACACACACATGTCTTGCAGGTAAGCAGAGCTGCTTCACATAGGCAGCTTAATTCAGGTGGAAGTTTAGAATCATTTATATTCTGCTTTTGTCGCTCTTGTAAATTGCTGGAGGACTCCGGATATAAGATAGTTTTTGTTGGAAGATTGTGGATTGTAGGTATTGCACTTTTATAATGTCACCTTGTCAGCGTGTCCCTGATCCAGAGAGGACTGGGAATATTGTTTACAACTGCTGGGCTAGCTAATGAATGGCTGGAACTTCAGTCTGTGAAGCGATGCCGTTTTACACTTGTCTGTCCAGAGTGGGTGCTCGGCGTGCCGAGCGCTTTTGAGGAGACGTGTGCGCTGCAGTGGGTCAGGTCCAGTGCCAGCAAGAGACAGAAGACAAGTTAATAATGATGCTGTCCACACAGATCGGCCAGCTGGACGCTTCCAAAGCAGGTGGCAGCATCTTTGTACTCGAGAGAGAGAAATAAAATGTGAGAACTTTAAATTGGACACATCATCCCCTACTAAAAAGCCATGCAAATTAGAAACCTCTCATTAAATGCAGGCTAGAAGGAGCAGCCTCCCCATGTATTCAATCAGGCTGTGTGGTTTGGATTGAAATGATTTCATTTTGGACTGAGGATTTACGTTTTTACAAAGTACATTTAGTTAACTTGAATGTAACCTGAGCTGTCTGTCTCGGGTCCCTAGATAGCACTGAAATTATACTGGTTACAGTCTTACAAACCTGACAAATCCCTGGTAATCGTTATCTTGGTAGAAATCTAATTAATAGTAGTTTAGCGTTACAGTCGTACCCCCTTTGTGAAATTTAATAGCCACTTGGTGACTTTCAGCCAGAGCTGCCTGGTAGGCACAGGGGCTGCGGGGAGGGACTGGCAGTGTGCAGATCCCAAGCCCTCAGTAATGTGCAGTGTACTGGGAGGTGCAACACGCTTAGGAAAGTTCCTGCTGCACAAGGAGGCATTTGGGAGAGCTTTTTCCTTGCGGGGTTTTGTTGTTGTTGTTTTGGTTGTTAATGAACCATCAGTGCAATCAGGGGAAGGGCTCCTTTAGATTTTATTTAATTTTTTTTCTTTGCTCTACCTCTCTGCACGTAGCATGGATTTAAACTGGAGGGAGCTGATTTTATTTTTCCCCTTTTTTGTTTCCAGCTCCTTGTGAAGTAGACAGTGTTCCATATATTGCAGGGTTATGCTTTGCTATGTTGCCTTAAGTTCCTTAGGCAGGATAAGGGATGCTTTTCCGTTAGTGTAGCTTCTCTTACTGTTCAGCTGAAGCTAAATGTTTTCTCCTGTGTTTAGCTCTGTGCTTTGTTTCAGAAACAGAGTGGAAGTCGTGTCCAGGAGAGAGGCATAATAAAACAACTATTCAATTAAAGGTCAGAATTTCACTTGCTCTCCCTCTGAGTTTCAGTGTGTGTCTGAGACAGCTCGTTCTGGTCATGAAGTTCTCTACCAAAGCAGTGGGGGCAGCGTGAATTCACACGGTATAGGGAGGGAAAGAGGAAGGTTGAGCATCTAACTCCATCTTCTCATAACCTGAGCCCTTTTGCAAAGCTTAGACCTCCCAGCCTATTTTCTATGGAGGCCATTGAAATCTGTGTTTGTAATGAACTTTCCTCTCCAAACAGACAAACTTTAGTGTGTCTGGATCTCACTGCAAGCACAGTGCCCAGCTGCTTAGGTGGATCTCAGGAGCTTAGCCTTGGGGTATCAATGAAGGGTAACATAACAGCCTAGCAAAGTGCTTTATTAGTTTAGTGTTGGCTGTGATCGAAACAGAACCATGGTCCACGTGGAAAGATTACAAAGGAAACAATAAACAGCAAGAGGGACTTTTTCTTCTCCAGAATCTGACTCTGTCACTGGCTGCTGTTTGGTTTGGTAGTGACCCATTTGTTTAGCTGACTGCTAGAAGGAAGCCACAACACTCAGGATCTGTTCTGGCCTTGGGTACACCCGCTGGGATTCTTTGACTCAGTGTGGCAGATGGGAATGCATCCCATCCTATGCAGTGGAGTCAAAATCACCCAGAAGCCACTCCAGCAACCACAGCATTGTGTACTTGCAAAACAATGAACGTAACCAGGAAGGAAATATAAAAGATCTTTTCTCATAACCGTGTTGATTGCTCATCAGCTGATGAGTTGTTGCACATCTGAACTCTCACTGCGTCTACCACAGCGTGTTCTCTTCACTAGGCCACCTAATACTGAATGCAGTATCTGGGAGGCCACCCACTCTTGCTTGTCCCACGTGTGCTAGCATTTTTGGAGGTGGAAGGAGTTGGTTCGATGACAAGCACCCTCTGTTAATGCAGATGTAAACTTGGGTGCTGGAATACTGGTAACTGGAGGAAACACTTCTGTGCTTTACAGAGAAGCCAGCTTTACATTAGAAGGAAGAATAGCATAATTGGTACTCATTGGCAGTACCTCTCACTGAGCAATTGCATCTGTCCTGCTGACAGTTCAGCACATTTCAGATGCTGGCAGCATCACTGGAATTGCCTCTCCTGGATCAGTGTTGGGCTGCAAGAAGCAGCAGCATCCTCACCAAAATCTTAGCATGTTAGTTTTCGTCTTGATCCCGATGAACACAAGCCTGAAGTGAAACAGCAGGAAGGGAGGAGATGAGCAGTCAAAAGCACAGCCACATTGAAAATACCTAGAAGACTTTTAAAAGATCGAAAATCAGAAAAACCCATAGATGGCCTACAGGCAAGCCTAGCTCATCTCTAACACGTATCTAGTCTGGAATTTCATCATACCTCTGATTGAGGAAAGAAAGACCAATTATCCCAGGAAGACATGGATTGCATTACATATGCATTCACTGCCAAAGGGGGGGAATGTCGATTACTTAACACAGAAGTGCTGAAGCCATTAGTACAGCCTTTTAGAGTTGAAATAAACATGTGTATTATATGCCTGTAAATCCCAGTGGACAGCACAACTGGTGTCATATTCCACACTGGATCCATTAGCAACATAATGTCATCCAACCACAGCCCATGCTAATGGTTTAAATTAGAATGTGTGGGGACTTTTTAATTTATAAAAGACACTGCTGCCTGATTAGAATAAACCTTTTCAGCCTAAACCTGCTGCTCCCGTATGAAAACCCTCGTGGTACGTCACTTCAAGCAGCATCGTGAAAGGGAAGGTGTGAAACAAAGCTTTCTGACTGTACAAGAAGTAATAGAGAGTTGAACAAAATTAAATGCATCCATATGGTGCTTGATAGCTCAGGGAAAAAAAAAAAAGCTGGGATGTCTTTAAAAGCAACTGAAATCCATCGTGGGGCACGTGACAGAGGAGGTACAATGGCATGTTTGTGCAAACCCGTTTTATAGCTGCAGATAATTGGCTCCACCGTACCATGGGCAACAATGCCCCACTGGCAGCAGTGGTGCTAATTGCTTGGGGTAGAGAAATGGGCAATTGTCACGGGTCTAGTGGAGGGAAAAGAAAAGTGTGTAAAGCAAAGCTTGAAAAATCAAACCCGTGACCTCAGCACAGAAAATAGAAGGATGTATGAACTTGGAGGCTGCTGCCCATCTTTCATGATTGCTTTAAACACCTCTGCCAGAGGTGTGGAGGCTACTGCTGGGCTTCAGAGTTTTTCAGGAAACACAGCACATGCACTCTTCAGCTGCCCACATAATTCCTCTGTGAAAGCGCTGCACCAGCAGGACGCCGGCAATTCGTGCTCTCCTACGGAGCCGGAGGGCAGCCTGCTAACCTTGGTACTGTGTGGCAAAGTAATAGTACCCTTAGCAGTACTGCCCCTTCAGTCTGCTGTCTGCACACCACTCTTCAGAAAACAGACGTGTTTTCCCGTGAGAAAAATTCACGTGCTGGTTAAGAGAATCACTTCAGCACAATAAATAAAGAGCTGCCTACAAAATACGGCGTTTGACTGCAGGAGAAGAGGGGAATGGAGATAATCTCTCTTCTGATGAGTAGATGACATCTGATGAGTGGGGACCTTGTGCTCATAAAGCTTACCTGGAATGGTTCTCACTTCTTTTAAATGAGATGGTAACTCCACCACGGAGTTCCTCTGCTGAGGTATTGGAGTGTGTCAGCTCAATTCTGATACCTTATGAGCTCGTGTTCTCACTGCAGAAATGATTTGATCGTAAGTAGAGAGCTCTGGGGGTAGTAGTGCTCTTACCTTGATCGGCTGGCCTGCTGGAGAGCGTCAGCAGAGCTCACGGGCTCCTCAGTGGAGCACGTCACAGCCTGAGCTTGCTTCCCTGCTGCACGAAGAGACGCAACTTTTGTGTTCTCAGTAAAGCACTGTGGAGTGACAGTGCCTTCGTTCTAAACAGGTTTGCACGGGTCACTTCCTAGAGTGGAACAGAACCGTGCTGTACTCACAGAAATCAAGAGGTACAAGTACCCTATCCCCGAGAGACTGTAATCCAGTGTGTGTATGGAGATGACAGGAGAGGTTCAAACAGAAGGAAGGCAGGGTGGAGCGTGGTGAGAAAGCAGTCCTCTTCAACCTGTAGTGGAAAAGAGAGAGAGACAGCTTGCAGGGAAGTAAATGACGTTAGAATTTCTGCAGTGAAATAAGCTCTAGACAGAGAAATCCTAACTCCTCTCTGTACAGTGTCCCTCTTTGGGAAAGACTCTGTTGTGTTTTGTCCCACCAGAAAGATTTCTGAACTCTACTGGCTGTGTACATGTCCAGATGTTTTGTGTATGTAATTGTGCAGAGAGGCACCATTGAAGGGAATATCTGAATTTCCTAGCTGGGTGCAGGTAGACCTCCCATACATCAGGGTGTATGCCCTAGGAATTCAGTCTGATGCCTGTAGCTGAAATACTGGCCTCATGACCACCATGCAGAAGGTGATACTTGCTTCTTTTTAAACACTCTCTTAAAACCAAAACCAACTCTCAGCTTGTTTGTCTTTCCCCTGCCACTGCTAGAGGAAGCTGAAATGTTTATTTGGTTCTCTTCTGCACGCAGGACAGATGCTTTCTGTGAGATCTGATAAGGGCATTCTAAAAACTACCCGTGGCTGACACCCAGCTCTGTGTGATTTCTCTGGACAGGCTAAGAAGGTTCAATTGCAGCCTTAAGTAGAGCTGTGGTACCGTACCTACGACTCTAGCTCTGGAGCTAACCCTGATGCCTGGCAGGCCTGGCTGGCAGGACTGGAGTAGACTTCAGCAGCCCCATGCTGAGCTCTGGCAGATTGCCATAGCTCTGCCCCTGGTCTGTGGGTCTGCTGTGAGAGGCACCGCTCTGTGCTGTGCCCATGGAGCGTTAGCTTAGTGCCCAGAGCAGCAAGAACTCACCAGTCCCCCAGTATAGCCAGGCTGGAACAGGATACTTAACCAGCCTTGGTTCTGCACTGGTAGAGGGCATCTCTAATCGCATTCCTCAGCCTGTTGTGGCAGCTGCTGAGGTGCTGAGCTGCAGGCTTTTGCTGCTGAGATGCTGCAGCTACCTTCCTGGTCTGCTCCTTCAGTAGGGAGCATGTCCCTTTTCTTCGAAGAAATACCTGAAAGCAAGCAAGAGATAATGGAAAAGGAGTTATTCATTAGCTTCTCGGAGCCCCTGAGGAAGGCAGCACTGGTTTGCTGTGAGTTACAGCACATCACACCTCACTGACATCTTGCTTTTTGCTGAGGAGGAAAGTCTGTGACTGCACTGGTTGTATGGGGATGTCCAAAGTGAAGGTAACCAGGGTTGGATAGCATCTCTCCATGCTGAGTGTGAAGAGAGTTGACTGGTTTTGAGCTGTACAGGGAAAGACCATATTCCTTCTGAGCAGTGGCTTTTGAAAGCTCTTAATGGTCGCAAGGGGAGACACAGGAATTTCCACCTCAGCAGGAGGAGAAACTCCTTCCCTGTGAGGGTGACAGAGCCTGGAACAGGCTGCCCAGGGAGGCTGTGGAGTCTCCTGCTCTGGAGACTTTCCAACCCCCCTGGCTCTGTTCCTGTGTGGGCTGCCCTGGGTGACCCTGCTCTGGCAGGGGGGTTGGACTCACTGATCTCCAGAGGACCCTCCAACCCTCACCATCCTATGATTCTGTGAGGCCACTGTAACTAGATCATAGTGAATGCCCCGGTGTTGCTTTCTTGATCCTTGAAAGCTTCTGTCTGGGTGTTACCTGTTAGAAGAGAAAGCCCTTTCCATGTGATTTATGCCAATGTGTTTGTCGATGAGCTACCTTGGGAACCTTGAATTTAGTTGTGTTTTTTTTTTAACTGCTGGGAAACACAAACATGCATAAGCACGATGAGCATCCTCTGTAAGAGCAACTGCTGGGCTAGCTGAGAGCAAGCCCTGTTTCCCATTTGCTATCATTGTTGTGGGATTTATCACGTGGCTGTCAACAGTCTCTCGTAATAGACCTTGTTCTGTAATGCTGCCCACCACGTGCCCTTTCTGCTTCAGAACCTCACCATCTGCTTGATGTTTTCAAACTCACCAAAGTGAGCTGTACAGGAATTAGACCTCAACTTCTTGAAATGCTTAAAGAGATAAAATAAATAAGGTGGCTGCACATTGGGAGGTATACCTGGTATACAAGGAGCAGGCTGAGTCTGAGTTTTCTGTGAGTCTTGACTTCCAGTCTTTCAGTGAAGAATTTCCAAAACTTCACCACACCTTTTCCTAAAGAGAATTGATTGTTATTTGTAGAACAGCAAAACCCATTTGCTCCTTCTGACCTCAGCATATAATCAGCATCGCCTGAAGCCTTGAGCTGGGAAATGAGTCTTAGAGTTCACATTTGTATGAGAATGCTTAAGAAATGCATGTTCCTGTTTTTTCCTTCTTTCAACAAAAGTTATGATTAAATTTGCATTTCCCCAGTTAAGGAATTCATTTTCAGTTGGAGTAAGGAGATAAAACTTCAAAAATGGGAATGCAAAATACAAATTGGCAGCGTGGCATAGTTTGCTCATCGTATTTTGCAGTATCAGGCATTAATGTGTAAAGTAACAGAGGTGAAAATAAAACACTCAGAGTGAACATTTGGTGTTGCGATGTAGTCGAGAGAAATCTGAACAATTTTTTCTGTAGTTGTCATATTTTTGCAGATTGTTTTGAATATTCCCTCCTCGGGGGGAAGCTAATGCAAGAGAGGAGTTTGGGACAGGCTGTAGTAAAAGCAAATGCCGAGTGGATTTGTTTTGAGGAACCCTAGGTTGCCATTTCTGCCAGTTCTGATCTTTTCATGGGGTCATGTTCAAAATGCCTGTGTAACCTTCCCCAACACGTAGAGCTGCAGTGGAAGCCCTCGGCAGGGGATTATTTCAGCCTGGGTATCCACAACTAGCCTTCTTCACACGTGGATACAGCCTCTAAGAGGCAAATCGAGCACCTACTTGGCTTGAAGCATCACAATCAGTCACTGAGGTAAATCTAGAAGGGCAGTCAAATTTTCTTGTTGTTTTCTCAGAGGGAAAGACTCATCTTTTGTCAGATGTCTTCTTTGTCACCTCTGGTAGCAGATACTTGAGGGACTTTGCCCGTGCATGGTAGCAGCAAGGAGCAGCCAGAGCAGTCAGGGGAATTGAGGCTTTGAAACTACAGCGTGAGGCTGGCATGGAGGGGCTTGGGCTATGAAGCTGATGTGTTGCATTGTGTTCTCTTGTGGGAGAAGGAAAAAGTAAACTTTTGAGAAGCTTGGAAAGCTTCAAAAGAAATTTTATTCTCTGATTTTTATCAGTGTGGACTGACTCAGAGAAGCCTTCAGAGACTTCTCATCTTTGATACCCCCACTAAGCTCTTCAGGGTTGGGTCATCTCAGCTACAACTGAGCACAGTATAAAGTGAGATCATCTCTATCATTTTTTGACCATTTATCTTGATGACTTGGCTGCAGTGGTGATAGATAGGATTTTCTCTTCCACAGTAGATTCCTTTCAACATCTGACTGGGAAAGTCTTCAGTGCCCTCACTGTAGCTTTCCCTGGAGTGCCAGCTCAGCAGAGACCTCTTGGTTGCACATGACGTGATAGATTGCTGTAGTGACAGGTCTGGTGTGCACTGCTGCCAGCAGGGGTGGGTTAGACTGTAATGAAATTAATTAAAAGAAATTAAACCAGTGCATTTTCTTAGTTTAGAGCTTATGAGGGACAGAGCAGCCTCTTTTGTGAACCTGATTCTACTGAAAATGGGTCCCAAAAATTCTACCATTTCTTTGTGGTGCCGAGAGGTTTATGTCTCATCATGGGGCTCTTTATCATGTTTGTGTTTTCTGTTTTGAGCTAAAGTAAAACTTCAGAAGCACATTCAGTGAGCCTTGGATTACTTGTGGAGAAATTTTTCCTCATGTCCAACGTTAGGTGTAACTTGAGAACTTTTTCTCTTGTCTTGTCGGTTGTGACCTGTGGGAAGAGACCAGCACCCACCTCTCTGCAACCTCCTTTCGGGGAGGTGTAGAGGGCAGGAAGCTCTCCTCTCCCCTCAGCCTCCT
>VWZY01002510.1:0-72028 GCA_013399075.1 Chloroceryle aenea
GATTCTGTGATTCTGTGAAACCAAGTTGCTAAAATTGCAGTATAGCATATGTACTATAAAAGTGTTTTCTGTGCTTGACATTTTCTATCTACTTTGAGGTTGCTCTAATGCACCATTTCCCATTTAAGTTTTACCTCCTACTGAATCCCTTTTTGAAAAGAGGCAGAATTAATCCCAAAATTTGGCATATCTGTGGAAGCTCATCTACCTTGGCATTGTTCAGCTGCAGAGCTTTATGATCAAATTCTACCCAGATGATCCCTGTTACATTTCCTCATCCTCAGCTGGCTGCAAACTGCAGAAGAAACCATTCTCAGATTTTGTGTAATAGGGCATGTCTGGAAAGGCTTATGATAAGGGCAGATGTTTCTAAAATTCCTGAGCTCTTAATGAATTTTCATGTAATATGTGTTGGTCTAATTCTCTTCACAGTTTGTCTATGGGGATACAGCTGTCACTCAAATGACATTCCTTCGCCTCCTATCAAAGGAAGCTTCCCAGAATATCACTTACCATTGTAAAAACAGTGTTGGCTACATGGATGACCAGACAAAGAACCTGAAAAAAGCTGTAATTCTGAAAGGGGCCAATGACCTGGAGATCAAAGCAGAGGGAAACAGCAGATTCAGATACACTGTTCTTCATGACAGCTGTTCTGTAAGTCTGGGGGGGTTGTAATTTGTCACAGAGAAAAGTTCTTCCTCAATGTAGAAAAAAATCCAGAGAGTGAGGTAAATGCTGCAGAATTTTAACATGAATTATAGAGTAACTAATCAAATAGGTATTTTACTACTGTTCTAGCTTCACCTAATAGAAATCTGCACTATTTAGAGGGATTAGTGAGCATACTGGGATATATCTTCTTGCCATTTGGCATTTCCCCATATTTGTTTACCTCTGTGTGGAATCACACAAACTGGTCAGATGGGCCAGGTGAGTAAGGTTATTGCAGCAATACACTGGGGGAAACTCATTGGTACTGTGACTGGGATGGAAAGGAAAATGCTCCCCCACAAAATTCTTAGTGGTCATAAAACACAACAAGTAGTATTTTTTTCATGTCCAATGCCATCCTTGGCCAAGTCCCAGCTACTGGCAAAATATTTCTCAAATTAATTTTGCACTTTTTAGAGTGCTCTCTGTGCTTTCAAAGCATGTAGCCCAAGACTGTGTGCAGGCACATAATGACACCTAGAAAAGAATTTAATAGTAAAGGAAAATCAGTCCACCTTGAGAGGGAGATCCTGCTGTGTCAGTCTGACAGGTCTGTTAATTACTGTAAAAGCAAGATATATACATTTTCAAATAACAAATGTGGTGGGGGGAAGTGTAGCTCAGCAAAGGAACAGTGAGATCCTTCTGAACTCGCAGACAATTGAGTTTTTGTTTGTTTTTGTTGTTCATTTTGTTGGTTTGAGGTTGTTTGTGTGGTTTTTGTGTGGGTGTTGGTTTATTTTTTGTTTCATTTTGTTTGTGTTTATTTTTCTCCCCCCCAGAAACGTAATGGCAACGTGGGCAAGACTGTTTTTGAGTACAGAACCCAGAATGTGGCACGCTTGCCTATCATCGATATCGCGCCGGTGGACATTGGCAGCACTGACCAGGAATTTGGAATTGAAGTTGGGCCAGTTTGCTTTGTGTAAGAGGAAGGGTGGGAGTTAACACACCACCCAGCAGCAGCAGCAATTAAACACATGAACTTAGACTGAAGTTAATCCTGAGACTCTTGAAGTAATGGCTGATATTGGATCAGCATTGTACATACGATTCTTTTGGAATGCCCAGCCTCCTTTTGAATATTTATTTTACTTGCAAACCTTCAGTTTTAAATGATTGAAACCAGCTTTTTAGTACAACAGTACAATTTAAATAGAATTGATGACCACCTTTAAAAAAAAATAATAATATGAATCTCTCCTTGCTTTTGTTTTGAATTATTTTGAAATTTACAGGTATTCAAAATAGATAGTTTTAATGTGGGACTATTTAAAACTCTAAGGATTATTTCTTATGCTTGGATGCATACTGAATAACAGATAAGTAGAGCACTTTGGTGAACCATTTGCTACATTTCCATTCCATCTACTCTCACTACCCCAGTTTGTCTTCCTGTGGTTACCAGTATGATAACCATTCACAGAAATCTGTCTCTCATAGAAGAAAATCTCTTCAGACCAGATGATTCTGATTTGGCATTGTCTTTCCTGCACTTTCCTATGTAATAGTCTGCTCAGAAGAGTATTCCATAGCCATGATGATTTTATGAAGTGAAAATACTACTGGGGTAAATAGGAGTTTTCAGTAGGGGTGTCCCATATCTTAAATTTCTCACAATGTATCTGTAATTCCATGAAATTGTCCTTCCAAATACACCTTAAACCAAATACTTGTTGATTTTCCAATAGTTGCCCATCTAAGAAGCCATTACATATCAAATTATACAGATGTCTTGTATATGGTGCCAATTTATCTATGTTGCAAATCATTCACATGTATGCCAGACCAATTGCTAATAAAGAAAGTTTAGAAATTCATTGTTTTAGCTGACATGCATCCAGACATGCATCACCAGTAGTTTGACTTACTGGCCTTGAGCTGTCAAGGCAAGAAAGTTCCATCATTTCTTAGCATGAGCTACCTCATCTCTGGAAGTTGGGATGCATTTAATATTCCTGGTTTTATTTTAGACATTAAAAGGTGCTATGCTTCTGTTGTTATTTGGAGAAAGGAGCTAGGCAGGGCAAATCCAACAAAAAACCTGATGGTGCTAAATGACTCTGTAGAAGGCTGATGAAATAAAGATGCCTGCTGTCGATGTCATTTTCAGAGCTTAGCTGTTAGGCTTACAGTGTTTGAGAGAGCAATGTTACAGTGCATTTATTTGTTGGTCATACAGTATTTAGAATGTTTTGTACCACTAACATGCTTTATTTTGTAAAGTATGTGGGTACAAACTTAAGTAGTCTTTTTTGTTTCTTTATTGCATCTGTGCTCTTAACATTTTTTGTTTGTTCCTTTAAAAAAATAAACAGCTGGGGCCATCCCTAAAGAAAGTCATGCATATAGCTTTATTCATGTATCTTTGCAAAGCAATCAATTAAATACATGCTTCTTGCTATGTAAGTGGTTTCCTTTTTGTAGAATTCCTTCCACTGTCTCCCAGATCAGCTCATTTCCAGGAAACTGAAAAAGTAGTATTTAACTTGTACTGTTGCTATTTGGATAACTCATTTGCAGAGCATTCTCCTGAAGTATTTTACACACAGGAGTATGACAGTATTTTGAATAATGCCCTTTGTGCCAGTTTTTACAAGGTAGGTGTCAATTTGCATGAAGTAGTCAGCAGCGGTCCTCTTAAAGTTACCTAACTAGTGTGGTTTGAGACTTCAGAGAAAGAATTTTTATTTAAGACTGATGAAAACATGACTTATTCCCAGTGTCAATGCAAGTTATCATTGACAGAGTTTATGGACAAGCCATAAAATTCAGGATTTCTTTAATAACTTCTCTAGGTATGTGACTCAGGAGTTAGTTTATCACATTGGATCCATGAGAAGTTGTAGATAATATTAGTTTCAATGAATAATCAGAGGTGGAATGGCTTGCTCCAACAAGTTTGTACAATGCTAGATATTTAGTGGCTGTGGTCCTACCCTTACAGGACATTTATCCAGATGCACAAAATATGGATTATAGATGCATGTTTTTAAGTTTTTTAATCTCTGCTTTTCAGCAGCAGAGTATGATGTCTGCAGTGTTTCCTTAACGGGTGCCTTGAGCCCTGAAAAAGAACTTGAACTAGAAAGCAACGTCAGGTACATCTATTTCCCTATTTCATCATGCTTCAAAGTATTGTAGAATGTTTAAGAAAAAAAAAAAAAAAAAGTTTTTGGGGAACTTTCCTCCTTTCAACTTCTTTACCTCTCTCCAGCCACTGTGGGATACCTTCAGAGAAATACAACTTCAAGTTCATGAAGAATCAGCTGTGACATTTAGTGCAGTTCTTTGTTGCAAGTGGCCTTGGAAATGGTAAAGAGCACTTTAGAGTGGTTACAATAATATCTGAGACTGCACTGAATTTAAATTCAAGTTAGAAGAGTTGGTCATTGCTGTATTTGGCACTTATGTTTACATCAGTGGTGGAGTTGATGCAGTAGTTTATCCTCAGCATTGGACTCATGGACTCATTCATAACTTGATTTTAACTGATTTGGATTTATAATGTCTGTTCTGAAGTTGCTTGTGTCATCATTGTCATGTTTTTATCCATGCAGCACTGAACTCCAGATGTAAAATGCCAGACTTTATGGAATTACACAGCTGATTACAGACCTGGGACCAAGCAGAGCTTATCTAGTGTAAGGGGCCCCATCAGTGAAATGGGAGCCTATACTTTGATATTTCACCAAAAACAAAAAAAGCAACCAAGTATGAAAACCAATGACTTTGCCCTATTGGGCTACAAGTGTTTTTAACACAAACTTTTCACCCTCACAGCTTTGATTCTGTACAGCTGTACAGTGGAATCCATTTGGGGTTTCTTAAGCAGTATCTCCTTACACTGAACCCTTTTTACAGTGTTTTTTACTTCTTTATTTCTTTCAAGCTAAAACTTTATCATAGAATAGAATGTTCTAGTCTGGAAGGGACCTCTGGAGGTCATCTGGTCCAACCTCCCTACACAAGTAAGGACATCTCCACCTAGGGCAGGTTGCTCAGAGCCCCATCAAGCCTGACCTTAAATGACTCCAGGGATGGGGCCTCCACCACCTCTCTGGGCAGCCCATTCCAGTGTCTGTCACCCTCATATGAGAGAACTTTTCTTTAATATCCAGTCTAAATCTACCCATTCCTAGCTTAAAACCATTGCTCCTTGTCCTGTCATTACAAACCCTTTTGAACAGGCCTTCCCCATCTTCATGTAGGCCCACTTCATGTGCTGGAAGGTCACTACAAGGCTCCCCCAGACCCTTCTCTGCTCCAGGCTGAACAGCCCCATCTCCCTCAGCCTGTCTTCATACAAGAGATGCCCCATTCCTCAAACATCTTGGTGGTCCTCCACTGGACACACTCCATTATGTCTCCATCCTTATACCGGGGGCTCCAGAACTGGATGCAGTTCTGGCCCTCACTCCAGGTGAAGTGTCACCAGGGCAGAGTAGAGGGGCAGAATCCCCTCTCTTGATCTGCTGGCCACACTTCTTTTGATTAAGCCCAGGATGTGATTGCCCTGCTGGGCTGTGATTGCACATTGGTGGCTCATACCCAGTTTTTCATCTAGGGAAGAGAAAAGGCCTTGGAGGTTACGATAAATGTTAGCTGAAATGAAAAGGTTTGTTAATCTGCAAACAAAATGAACAAAGAACTGAAATTTGAGTATCACTGAGTGTATTCTTGTTTTGCTATTGATTGCTTTGTGATCTTTCACCTTTATATTAAATATATTCTGTTTTGTAAGTAGTTTAATAATGCTTCTTTTCATATTCCTCCTTGACTTTCTCATATTTGGAGCAGCAGGAGATACAGATGCCAGAACTGATTACAGTGCTGTAGTTTATTAGTTACATAAGGTAACCCCAGTGGTTTAACTGGGTAACATTTATATTGCTTTACATACAGGATCATTAATAATTGTCCCTTCTGTATTTTCTAGAGGAAATACAGTTCTGAATACAAACATCAAATGTGATTACAGCCTCCCTACTGCATCAAGGCCTTCTTGCAGAAAGCTCTTTATACTGAGCAGTTGCTTAATATATGAAGGCAAACAAGAAAATCATGGTTTAAGTCCTGCCTGAACAAGAGAGGCTTTTTTGAAGTCACAATTTTGGATTTATGCACCTCACTTTTAGAGTGACTGTGAAGAATTTAGATTTTGGCCGAATGTTTGCACTTTTAAAAGGCTGATGGAAACATAAGATGCATAAGGAAGGGGTTTTATTTATTTATTTTTCCTTCTTTCTCTATATAGGCAAGTAAAAAGACTAAGAGTGACTTAAGAACAAAGGGCATTTTTCTTATTACTACAGAGTAAGAGCCCCTAAGTTTCTTTTATCTCCTGTAGCTGCCTGTGATTGAGCAAAGTAGTCATTGGGCTGGTAAACACTCTCAATCTATGGCTTTTTATAAAATTCTTTTTTTTTTCAGGAAATGAAGACTATACCAAAGGAGGTTATTTATAAAAAGAGTAAGATTCCAGGAAGACAGAGTGAAGCAATTGCAAAAGGAAAAGCAGAACTAAAGGGAAACGTAGAAATGGTGATGGAAGAAAAAAATTCTTCCCTGCAGTCAGGCAAATACTGTAGAGAAAACAAGGTAAAACTGATAGTATTTGACACTGATGAAGTGCAGAGACAAATTCATTGAGTGGCTCATTTCTTGGCAGTAGCTGTCCCTCAGTGGCTACCTCCAAGGGAGGATGGCTAAAACTGTCCTGCTTCTGCAGTGATCCCTCACACTGCACCCCCACGGGCTGTGAAAGGGGACATGAGGGATTTTTGAAGCTGTGCATGAGACCATGCAGCTGCTAAATACAATGGCCATGGCAAATGCCTTGCCTGTCACCCCAAGGGAGGGAAAACTGTGTGAGAGAGATTCCCAGCTGTTTAAAAAGTGGTTGAATTTAGAGCCTAATCAAATAGCCAAGGCTTTCTGTTGGAAAGGTTTTCCTGGATTGTTGTCTTGTTTGCTGGTTTGATTTTTTTTTTATACCTGATTTCCATAATGGGGAAAGGAGGTGTTGAAGTAGTTCCCATGCTACAGGCTATGGTCAGGGAGCCCATGTTCACCAGAAGAAAAGCTCTAGTGCTGTTTAAAAGAGCTACACCTGCAGTAAATTGGAAAGGTGAAGTTCCAAGGAAAGATTAAAACTAAATTAGTGCTATTTTAAAGCTACTTACAACATCCAGGAAGCTATTTGATGCAGAGTTCTTTCCTTCTCCTTTTTTCCTTTTCTTTCTCTCTTTTCTTTCTCCGTTTCTTCCTTTTCTACTTCCCTTGTTTTCCCTAAAAAGCCATGGTAATGTGGTGCTATGAAGTGTATGAATCTGACTATGCACAAGATCAGCAGTGTCCTTGGTCTGCACCCCAGCCCTTGGCAGTGACTCTGCCCATGGGGTGTTCTCCCTGCCAGCAGCAGCCCCTGCCTGGGAAACAGGCTGCTGACTGCAGCCAGGGCAGGGAGTGAGAACTGAGCTGAACAGCAAAATCATTATTATTGACTGCCTGTGTGAAATCCTACAGGCTATAGTCAGAGAGCTATCTAAGGTGCAGAACAGGTATATAGCTCAAAAATATGATTGCAATCACAAGCTTAATCTCCTGGGGAAGCACTCAGGCTAGCTGAGGTTGCAAATCTTACCAAAAGGCATCCTTTCTGGGGAGGTCAGGGAGGACAAACCCATCGATCTGACCCAACAATCCGGTGTTGAATTCACATCCCCAATTAGGTCCAAAACCAGGATAACATTTTTACCTTGTTGTGTACTGTTGTGCAAAGTGTGACTGTGTTCAAGCCAACGTTCCTTGTGGTCAGCAGTTGCACAAACACTGATGATGTCCTTGGTATCTTCTACGAGAACAGGTTGCTGTAATAATTAGGAGAAGGGGATCAGTGAAAGACTGGGGCCATTCACCACTTGCCCTGCTCTGCTTTCCTCCTCAGTGCCCTGTCAGCCTTTTCCCCATTAATAGGGTGTAATCAGTAAGTTGAATCATCCTAATGCTAACAGCTTTCATTAGAGTTGATTTTACAGAAGTTTCTGCTATACTTAGGATAATTATCATCACAACAAACATCAATACATATTGTATTAAACTTTGGATCTAGTCGCTACCATCAAATCCAACCCAGCTAAACACCCTCTAAAGCCAGCTTTCATTCCTTTCAGAGTTCCTGGGTGTCTTCTGCATAGTGTTGCTAGTTGAGTAACATTAGGGATGTGAAAGCAGCAGTCTGTACTGGAGAGGTATAGGTAGCCACAAAGTGCATTTTGCTGTAGTAAGTGTTAAATCCAGTGCCATGTGGTTCTGAAGAGCCATTCTTGAAGTAGCTTATAATTGCCTGTTAAGTAACTGTAGACTGACATCAGTCTACATTAGCAGTAGTATCAGTAGCATTGGCTAATTTCCCTGCTTGATAGGCTAATTTACTCACCCATAATTTATAATTTAGATTTATAAATTATCATATCATGCCAATGGCATTTGAACAGTAGCAGATCCTAATTCCCAATCCCCATCTACCATTCCCCAGGCTATTTGGGGAGCTGCTCCTGGGTCTTGTCACCCTTCTACATCTCCACGTATTCTCCCACATTTCATGCAAGCCACTTGGGCAGGAGTCATTATCCATGTAGAGGACAATGGCAGGAGGCCCAAGGTACACTGGAGTTCCTGCAATCCAGTCCAGAAAGAGGTGCACATTTTACCATCCTTGCAGGCCCATGTCAAACCAGCTGGAGCATCACTGGAGACAACACAGTAATCATTAGGAGGTGCCTCTTGTATTTTATGCTGTGATTCTGGCACAGACTATTTTTAGAGTGATATAAACTGATGGTATTCAACCTAAAGATGTTGTTTTCAGTCTGAACAATTTATCATGTGTTGGTAAGGCTACAATACTGACTTCTTTGATACTGGGAAAAATGAGAATCCCTTGCCAAATAGAGTATAATCCTGAGGACCATTGTCAGATCCAAACAAGGAACAAACACAATTACAGCCAGGTCTTTGCTCTCTCTATTCCACTGTACACACCACGGTGTATTTATAGGTTGATTATATTGCAGGATGTTGGTTGCTCACATCCAAGGCTGCAAATCTGTTATACCCTGAAAAATCCAGTTGCAGGTAAGAGTTATATTTTCTCTTTCATAATATGTACAAGTTTTTTTATGAATGGTAGAAAAATGGAACGATTGACTCACAGCAACTCACTTCCTATGCAGGGAATAAGGATTTACTGTTTGGAGGACATTCCTTGTATTCCATAGTTTGAGCAGGCTCCCTGCTATGTCTGTGTAAAGAATACCCATGGGATAGGTGTTGTCTACAGATTCAAGCAGGAACTAATGCTAGATTCATTGGGGGCAATTGCAAATCCCCCTGTCAAGGTTAAGATGAAATTATGTGTAGTTTTCTGACATCTGGGGTGCAAACAACCTGGAAAACACGAAAGAGAAGTGGTCAGCTTCTGTCTAGTGGTGTATATTGGGTTAGAAAGAGGAAATTATTCATCTGGTATTAATGTGAGGGGTGTTTCCAGAGCTATCTTTTGCTTCCTAAGCATAAAGATTCTTTAAAGCTGTTGATACCATTGCTACCATGCCAATCTGTGGTAGGTTGCCTAACACAGGTTGCCCTGCACAGAAACCTATAGGGTATTCCTCAGGTTTTTAAAGCTATTGGTGTAGCACTAACCCAGCAGGCTTTCATTTTGGGACAACCATTCCCAATCCAGATCTTGCTTAATTGGTGAATGGCATTGGAAAGTCCCATATGCCATCCAGTCTCATGAGTGTTAGCAAATTACTTGACCAAACCATTTGTTCTCAGAAAGATAAACACTTAGCTTGAGCTAGCATGCCCTGCTTGGTATTGCATGCTGCAGCCCAGAACTCCTGGACTCAAGCAGTCCACTGGGCTCAGCCTCCCAAGTAGCTGGGACTACAGGCAGGTGCCACTGCACCCAGCAAAACTCTGGGTTGATCCACCAGGGAGTTTCCACACCCTGCCATACAACAAGTTGAATCCTAATGGCAACTCCTACCAGAACTTCATCTCAGATCAACCTTTTCTCCCTGGGGTTCAAAGTCCCTCAAACTTTTTGCTACTTGGATTCTGTCCTAGGGTTTCCAGGGGGACAGATGCAGCTCCTTGAATCCACCAGACTCCCAGGAGCTTAACATCTTCTGCCAAGCCTTGACAGTTGCATGGTAGAATATCTAATTGTAAAGCTGTTCATTTTTCTCATGTATTTTCCATGTCCTGCTTGCCTGCTTCCTTACTCACAAAGACCTGCTCCCTGCCTGTGAGGGAAACCCACCACACATCCTCTGGTTCTGATTCCTCCAGGCACCTGGAATATTCTTCCTGTAACTCAGCTAGCTTGGCACAGGACCAGGAACCAGTACATAGGGTTGACCACAGCTTCTTCATGCCTCTCATCAGCAATTTCAGAGTAAAAAAATAGGATCAGAATCTAAACCTTCCAAAGTCTTATTTTCTAAAATAATTATTTTTTATTAACCTGACCTATTGCCTCAAAGACCTTTCTAAAGGGTATGTAAGTATCAGAATCATGGTGCCTTGATAAGAGGCCCCCTTGAAAAAATAAAAAGGCATTTGGATCCAGTAAATTATTTTATGGTGGTCTTGGCTATTTCTTTGTGTTTTCTACCAATGTTCCAGTAACTACCTTTCCTTAGTAAAAATTAATAATCAGAGATGTGATGACTATATAAAAAAGTCCCAAACCCTTCAGTTTTAAGGCTGAGTACTTGTTCCCAGCCAGTCATTCAGCCACAGACCTTCAGAGGCTTTTTTATTGCTGTGGGGAGTAAGAATGGGGTTTTCTACTGCATTTTTCTGCCACCACCATTCTTACCAGCCCCTTTCAACTCCAAGCAAGAGATGTTCTGCCACGTAATTTATGGCAGATAATATTATTACATATGTGTAATTCTCATCTTCTTCATCTTCTCTTCTTCTTCATCTTCTCATCATAAAGGCTGGCTGTTTTCACCATCAAATGAGGAGGTTTCCTGTGAAAGCCAGTATTTTTTATGAATTGTTAGCAATAGTCTTTTATGTTGCCTTAAGTACAGCAGTGCCTGTGTTGATACTGCATTTGTGCTGGTAAGCTCTTCCCAGATCCTCACTATTTCATTGCTGTGTGGTCATGGCCAAATTCCATGATGTCAGAGCAGGGCATTCTCTTGGCTTAGACACAACTCTGGTGAGGTTTCTTAAAAACCCCACAATTCTCTGCCCATTTTTGTTGCTTGGTCCAATCCAGAAATTATCCTCAGTCAGCATCTAACTCTGGGGTAGGTTTCATGGCTTGGATTCTGGCATGTGGCTCATTTCCTTCTGGCCTGAAGCTCTAGCACCACCAAACTACTGCATCGCCTTGAATTTTTGCTGAGATCTGGGCATGACTCAGTTGTGCAGCTCCAAAGGCCATCAAAAATGTCCAGCTATGTAGATTGAAAGCTTCATCAAGCTGCTAGTGCTTCTAGCCCACACTATAGGAGACCCTGAGGCCAATATTTAAGTTGCCATCTGAAACAATAACAGCCTATGGCTGCCTATTTATTTAGACTGAGGCAGAGTTGTTGGAATTTTTTGGGGGGTGAGGGGGAGAACTAAGCTCTTTTATTTCCTCCAGAGTGATCTATCTGGGTGCCTGGGCACTGTTACTGGTGGAGGTGACTTTATGGTGATAGTCAGAGAAGCACACCACACAAGAAATCAGTTAAGGTGGTACCAGACTTGTGTCCTGCCTTATTACGTTGTTTGAAGAAGGAGATACAAATAGGAAATAATAATAATAAAAAGAAGTCAGTTTTATGAAACAAGGAGTTTTATTAAGATATTTTATTATGTGTCTCTGTAAGGAATAGACCAACAACCATATAAAAGCTTACAAAGATGGTTAACCTTCAACACTAGAAAGGTGTTAACAGGACAGAAGAGGTTCACAATTTTGCATCTTTATTGACTTTTACAGAGTGAAGGGAGAAAGGTCTCAGCTATGACATGCCAATGACGATCTTGGACAGGAGACATTTACAATTGCTTGACTTTTATTTTTTTTAGGCAAGTCAATAACCCCGACTTGCAGAGTTAGGAGTGAAAAATACATTAGCACCATCATATTAATCTGTTACACTTCCCTAATTTTAGTGGTCTTGACCAGCAATGACAGGAAAGTAGAGAAGCACCTTTGATATCAGAATACAATCCAACAATAAAATTATGGTGACTACTGCTATTAAGGTATTAAACTCTTCAAACACTCTGTACTTTTTCACAGCTAATCAGTACAGAAATAGACAATTTGAGTTCTGAGTGATTTGTTTGACTGATTTTTGGTTTGCCTTATCAGACACATCCCAGTTTCTATCCATGTTGAGGTAGTTGAAACAGGGAGGTCTTTCTAGCTTTATGGACTGCATCTTAGAAAGAGGGTAAACTTTGGTACTGGGAGCAATCAGTGCTTTATAAATTGGCTACCATTCTATTAGTTAATAGAACACAGTGTTGTTTTATTAAGTGTTGAAGTTGTATTATAGCACCACGGAGACATGTTTTGAAGATGGAATTTGGTAAAAACAAAATAGAGCAAAAAAGCATTTTTACTGTACTTTGTGTAATAGCAAAAAAAAAAACCCAACCCTTAATATCAAATTGATTTTTTTCCCCCAGAAATTTTGTTAATAAATAACTGGGATACCAATGGTCACCTGTACTAGCTGACAAGGCTAAATCAAAAGCACGGTTGGAGTGTGAGTCTGTTTGCTGGGGTGTCAGAAAGAGCAGGATCTTTGATTTATAAGAAGCAGACTGGGCCAATGTCCACGCCAAATTCCTGATCGGGACCACCGATATCTAAGGGTGCAATATCAACCACGGGCAACCTCATTGTCTTGCGTGTTCTGTATTCAAAGACTGTTTTACCCCAGTCACCAGTGTGTTTCTGGGAAGAAGAAAAAAAAACAACAAACAAAACATGTTAGAGAAATCAGTCTTGGGCTATGGGAAAGTCATCCTACAGGTTACTGGACTTGATACTTTCTCTTTTCATATGAACACATGAAAAGTGGTTGAATTGCTACAGAAGTGAACATGAAGGTAGAGATTCATCATTTCTGGACGTTTTATGAGAAGTTTTGTGGGTGTGCAGACCTTGCAGCTCGGAAGGGCTGGGATCCCTGACAGACAGTAGTGGTTCAGTGCCCTGATTTAGGATGGAATCATCCTCTGCATGCTGGGAGATGGTACAAATGGCTGCTCTGGTTGAAAGGGGCTTAGCCTCAGGAAGAAGTGTCAGCAGTAATGTGAAAAAATTGCCACAAAGTGGCTGCAGAATCTGTGTTCATGCATCTTTAATCTGCAGTTTTGCCACCTATGCCAGTGTTTGTTGTGCTTTGGGGATCTTAAAGAGTAGAGGGGAAAAAATGTGGATGATATTACAAAGTTTTGTATTTGTTACTGAATAGGCTGCAGGTGCTCATGGGCCAGCAAGCTCATTGGCATTACTGGTCCTCTCCAGCACTTTCTGCTGCAGGAACACGGGCACAGGGAAGCAACACTGTATGTGCAAATGACTGTGTTTGCCTCTTCCCATAACAGTAGCCCATGGCTTGAATCAGCTAGCCTTGACTTATTTTTTTTTCTGTATGACCAAGATGATTCCTACTAGATGATGATTCTTAGTTTGAGTTGACATGGGATAAATCAAAGCTTGGTCACTATGACTGGCATCAGCTTTGACTCTAAAGCAAGAAGATGCCTGAAAATCACAGCTGTAAATGGGAGTGCACCTCACTTGATACAGTTGCTAGAGGAGTGACAGTGCTGGTGTGTAGAATCTAAATTAGCCCAGTTAGGTGCAGCTATGTCCTTTACCCCACCAGGTCATGAGAAGCTCTCACTTCTTCATTATGTGTCTAGTCTTTTAGAGGCAATGATTTATTACACTACCATATTAAAGTCTTGTGTACTTACAGAACATCCATCTTCCAGAACAGCATATGTGAATTTGCTGTTTCCTTCAGCCTTGATCTCGCTTTCCATAGAGCTCATCAGCTTCAGAGCCTTTTTAACATTCCCACTGGCTTGATCCATATAGGCAATGCTGTTCTTGCAGTGGTAGGTGATGTTCTGGGAGGCACGGCTGGAGAGGATGCGAAGGAAGGCCAGCTGAACTTCTGAGACATCCTCTGGAAGCTCAGGATCTCCATAGCTGAACTGCAGAACACAGCACATAAGCAACAGGTTTTGTTTAATCATGTCATAGTTCACAGAGTTATTATTTCACCTGCCAAATGTTTGGGTTAGTTTAGTTTCAGAGCTGTTTTTTGGGACATTCTGACATATGTGAATACAATACGTGTACTACTTTGAGGCTGTTAACTGTGACAGTTTCCTACCTGGAAGCCTCCATTCATAGATTCTCCAAACCAAATGTGTTTCTTTCCTCTGCTTTCGCTGGGCCACCAGTTTTTCCTTGGCACGGTGCTAGGGTTCGCACTGAGGCACGTCTCCCCAGTTTCCATATTACAGTACACTTTAATAGCATCCATCTTGCAGCCTTGGTTGGGATCAATCCAGTATTCTCCTAGACGAGGGAGAAGAGGGAGTTAAGAAATAAAAAATCAAGATGTGCTACCACTGATGAAGATAAAAACTTAACATACCACTCTTGAGCTCGGGATGGCAGAATTTCAGGTCTCTGCAGTTACGAGCTGGATTCTTCCGTGACCCATCAGGGCTAATGATGTTTTCAATCTGGTTGTTGATTGCTTTGATTGAAGATGCGATGTCGCCCAGGTTGATATCATTCTCTTTTGGCTCATCTCGATATTCATACCCATAACCCACTGGACCTTTTTCACCAGCACCCATGGCAGCTGCACCACCACAACAGGGACCAGGAGGGCCAGAAGGACCGGGAAGACCAGGCTGGCCTGGTGGACCCTAAAAAAACCAAACCAAACCAACCAACCAAACTGCCACAAAAAAACCCCAACTCAACCCAACCAACCAAACAAGAGAACCACAACAAACCTCACAAATAAATAAACAGTGAACATAGTGCTAATTAGAGATCACAAGTTCAAACTGTGGGCCTTAATCTTAAAAAATTTCCACATAAACATTTAATTTACTTATTCATTAAATAATGGTGTTTACAAAGTGTAGACATCTGTTAGACTTTCCAGGCCTTTATTTTCCTAAAATTAGAATTTTTATTTCCTAATTTTGTCAAGCTGTGACTGTCAGTCTTCTGTCTGGATTTTGGGAAGAAGAAGGAACCCTTTTCCACCAAAATCCAGTGAATAACCTTTTCTTTAGGAGGAGTGACTATGCTAGTGACCTTTGCATCACTGACCTCTCTCGAGCAGTCTAGGAAACCCATTTCATAGCTTGCAAGACACAAAGGGCAGTGGAGATCCTGCCTTCCTGTTGTATGCAGGAGTAGCTGAGACTAACACAACATCAGAACATCAACAGATAGACTGAACTACACATGGTCTGTATTTTTTTTGGATTTAGCCTTAATGGCTAGATACCTCCTGCCACGAACACTGTCCATGAAATACAGATGTTTCTGAGGGAGACATCTATGTAGGAGAGAGGTCTATGTTTATGACTAACCCCTAAAGATTTGTTTGCTTGGGTGTGCACAATTTACTTACTGCAGGGCCACTTTCCCCTCTGTTACCACGTGGGCCAGGAGGCCCAATTGGACCTGGATAGCCACTTCTGCCATCTTTTCCAGGCGGCCCAGATGGTCCTGGGGGACCCTAGAATAATGTTGAGCACAAATAGTATGGTCAATCTCAAATTCAGAAATACATTGTGAGATATTTCAAACATTTTTCTATGATTTATCAGGTGTTTTCTTGTTCTTCAGCTGTTGCCCATTAAGATGGCCACATTTCTTGGTTTTGAGAACAAACAGCTGAAATCTTCCTTCCAGTTATGCTAAGTAAGGAGGTTTTCTTACCCTTGCACCTGAAGCTCCTGGACTTCCAATTGCACCTTGTGGACCCAGGGGACCCTATGAAGAAAAGAAAAGTAAGCCATACACCTCCCAGGAATATTTTGTAACTTAGTGGGATGTACCTTAAATAAAGGCATTAAAAACATCTTTAAGATTATATGAAACACATCCTTGTAAAAAGACTGTATCAGATATGAGATAGAATGGTTGCTATTTAACAACAAAGTGTCAGCTGCTCCCTATATGAAAAAATATTAGTGATGTAATAACCAGAATGCAAGATAAGCCAACCAGCACCAATGAGATTTGGGTCTAAGCTTGTATTCATAAGAATGCAAAGCTATAGACTCCAACTGCTGCAATTTTAATCATATTACCAGTAAAGCTATTGAAGTAATCTGAGAAACTCTCATGTTTTTCAACTGCTTTAAAACTTTGCTCTATTTATGCTCCACAAAGGACTAAGCCATATGTTTAACAATTATTGATCATCTCACTGTCATAGTGTAAAGGAGAATTAATTAGATTTATCTTTTTTCCTCACATTATACATTACACAACACATTATACTGTATTGTTAAATAGGTTGGTACTGGTGGTATTTATACTGGAAACTTCAACCTTTTTGCCATCATTGGTAGATTAACTGAGTTTGGTTTACTCTATTCTCCCTTTTATCATGAGTGCTATTAATAGTTCTTTTCAGTATAAATCCCTTCCTAAATTTTTACTTGTCAGAAATACCTAGGACATGCCTGTCTATTATCCAGCAATTATTTTAGCTATTAAGAACTGTTCAAAATAGTAATGCTTCTTTACAGTTCAGTAGTTAAGAATTTCATGTCTATTTTGCCCTAATATTAATTCCTACAAAAGATGTATGACAAAAGAGAGGTATTTGGACTCTGAGTAGCTTTTTTATGGATTTAGTTGCCTGTCTAGCATAGATTTCTAATAGACTTGGATATTTCAACCCCTATTTCTATCTTTGATAACTTAATCAGGAATAGCCTAAATAAATGAATGCAAAAAGTGTTTGTTCCAGATTTAAGGCAGACATATACATGAAAGGGATTATATCAAACCCAGGTTTAGCTCCAAACAGCTTCTTCCAGTTCTTTATTAATACTTATTTCAGGCTGATTCAGGGAATCTGGATTTTTGAATATTAGACAATCAAGCTACATGGTTCTTTATAATTATTATTATTTTTTAATTTCCTGAGTTAATGAGTTAAGGATAACTAGTTAACTGTGACCTAAATGACAGAAACTAAGAACAACTGTCCCAATCCAATGCAAAATACTCACAGGAGGACCTGGGAGACCGGGGCTACCAGGAAATCCTCTATGACCCTTTATGCCATTGCTGCCTCGTTCACCAGTTTCACCTTTATCACCACGAGGACCTTGAGGACCCTTTCAGGGTAGATTTGAATTAGAAAGAATATATAAAGAAATGAGAGAAATGCTCAAACAACAGGAAATAATGACTGTATTATACCACAGATGCTTTAAATATGACTTACAGCTGGACCACGAGCACCAGCAGGACCAGTAGAGCCAGGAGGGCCAGGTGGACCCTGTAGCACAATGAGAATAAGATGGTATGGATCACTTGGAAGTTGAGTAGACTGCTTTTTTATTTCCAGATAAGTAGGATGTTAAAAGCCAGCAGCTTTTTGGAAACAAGGGGAAGCTCCACACACACTATATAATCAGGAAGAATTTTGGACAGTTCCTTTTTCTACCAATATCGTGAGGTGTTCAGTGCCTAAGCTGCACTGGTGTGAGCATTTCCTGTAAATGACTTGAAGACTTCCAAAGTTACTCCCTTAGTTTAAATCAATATCATTGCTTGTCTGTGGGAGCACCAGATGGGATGGAAATTAACATAGGGCCTGGTGCTTTTTGTGCTTTTTGGCATCCTAAGGAATACACGGACTTTGAGCTTAATTTATATGGAGTTATCAGGAACTAAAATAAAAGAGGTCCTCAGAGCCAAGAAATCAGGACAGTAACATAGATGTATATGACTCTTCCAAAAACTTTCACTGTATTGATGCCTGAAATGGATTTTGCATGGGAAAGGTATGCAAATAAGCAGTCAACTCTTCAGTTTGATCCTACCTGAAATCCTCTTTCACCAGCTTTTCCAGGTGCACCACTGCTACCCGCAGGTCCCGGGTGACCAGGAGGTCCTGGAGGGCCAGGAGAGCCACTTTCACCACGGTCACCCTGCAGACAGTAACAGTTGACAGGATAATAAAATTAATGTTTTATAGAACTGCAACATAAAGAATATATTCAGTGCAGCATAAGAGATTCAAGAAACAAGTTACATAGCACAGAACTACATATATTTTCACCTCTACAGTCAGTCTAGATACTGGTGATTCCTTACTTTGCCTCCTGGGGATCCATCACGTCCAGGCAAGCCATCTGAGCCAGGGTTACCCTGTAAAAGAGAAGGGTACACTTCTTTTAATGCAGGCATTAAAAAGTCTAGCAGAAACAGCAGGCTACACCACTTTCTTGAGAATGTAATCTGGCCAGCCCCTGTGCCTCAGACAATGGAGGGAGGCTTTGTGAGCCTTAAAGCATATTTACTCCCTGAGTGTCCCCTTTGTAACTCACAATCTAGCAGGAAGGTCTAACACATCCACTCACATCTCTGCCAGGTTCTCCAGGTAAGCCTCTTTGTCCAATTGGACCTTGGGGACCAGGAGCACCACGTTCTCCTGGGACACCATTGATACCTGGTTTACCATCTTCACCCTGAACAAAAAAGGAAAGGATTTCATGGCAGATAATTGTACTGATGAAAGACCATCACATTATATGTACATCTTCACATAAATTCACAGTGATTCTAAAGGAGCCCTAATAAAGTGAAGGGCCAGTGTGACTTTGGTGATTGTGAATATTCAAAATAAGAAAGATAAAAACATGGCCAGACTGGTTTTGTTGCATTGCTGGTAATACTCATGCAAGGCCATTGAACCCAAGGAATGTTCCTTACTGTTTTGTCACCTAAGAAAAGATATACCCATTTGGTTTTTCTTATGTGCCCAAAACCAATAGTCAAACCAGCTAACAGCTAAAAAAAATAATCAAAATGCCAATCTACCACGACACATTAGTGATAAAAAACAATCCAAGCTTCACACCACCTTTCCCAGAGAAAGTGAAAGTATTTTTCTATTTGGGTCATAATATTTAAGTGTGAAACATATTGAGAATTAAGCAAAGATAAACGACTTGCAGTAGGCAAAACTATGACTCAAATCTTGTCTCAGGGAGAGTTAAGTGTGTGAGGCTGGTTACATACTTCTAGAAAATCTGATCGAGGACTCTTGGTAACAGAGATTAAAGACAACCTCATGTCCCACAGCTGGGCATTTACTGAACATTTTAAGCCTGGTCTTACAGATGTAAATACAAATATCTGTAAATTCTCTGGGCTAAAAGCATTAAAAAAAAAACAACACCCAAGATATGAATTACTTTTTGTATGTGTAAAGTATTTTTAGCAGCTGGATTGTGGTAATTGTGTCAACTTGGAGGCTGCTGCTGCAGGGAATGTGCTCTCACCTTGGCACCAGCCATACCGGGTGGACCAGCCAGGCCACGCAGACCTGGCAAACCCGTGTTACCCCGTCCACCAACAATGCCTTGAGGACCTGGTTCACCTGGTGCCCCCTGTTTAAGAAAAGGTCAGATCAATCAATACTGAGCATCTTTAACGTTCAATTGGTGGCTTCTTGATCTTGACAGATATAATCCATTTATTGGTGTAACAGCCCCTGGCTGAACATGGACTTACCCTTTCTCCTCGTGCGCCTGGTGACCCCTTTTCACCTGGTGGACCAGGCTCACCTCTTGTTCCAGCAGGTCCTGGACTTCCAGGAGAGCCAGTGCTACCAGCGGGTCCAGGAGGCCCATCCTTGCCCGCAGGCCCTGCATTACCAGGGGGACCTGGACTACCCTAAAATTAAATTTTAAAAAGAATGAAAATGAAAGAATGAATGGAAAGAGTTACAAGAACTTCAGTGTTACCTTAAATAAAGTCCTACTGTTTAATTTTATTCAGGAATATTCTAACTTGCATTTGTGTGTAAGTATAACACAGAAAATAAAAATCTGTTTATTCAAATATAGAATAATATTTCTTACTTTATATCTCAGTTACCATACGACAAAGAATAACTTTCAGTTTTTATTTTAAAATGGGTAAATCCACCTTAGTCATTGTATTTCTTAATTTTTAAAGAATCAAAAATCAGGATCTAGTTTTTTTTCTGTGAGAGTTAAAAGTAGGTGCATGTTGAACATGCAAGGATATTATGAAACAGCTTTTCTTCACACATATATATTAAGAATAAGGTAATACCTAGTAATAAAATATCACAATTAGCTGATGCATCAGCATACATTTTTACAAGAGGACACTGCAGACTGGTGGATTAAACTTCAGAGGTAGTCCATAAGACAGAAACATTGACATGAGAATCTTTCCAAACTCCTCTGTCTTAAAATGATTAAATCTTACACCATTTCCTTCTAGAAGCAACTAAAAAATTTCTCAGCAGTAATCTGCAAGATACAGTTTTGAAAATGCACACCAGTTCAAGATCCTGAACTGAACAGTTCTTCCATCATAAAAGAGCAAGAGATACGACAACATATCTGCCACCAAAAGAAATACTCCAGGACCTGATCCTAGAGTAGAATTCCACTAACTCTGAAGGCCTTTGGAAAGCGAACCATAAAAGAAGCAGGATCAAGACAGTAAGTGAATTATTTCAAATAAGAGCAGAGTAAATGCCCTTCTGTAGATTTTTTTCCATTAAGTTCAAACTTCATATTAAAAATGCTTTTTCTTATGTTATATTCATGTCAAGGTACATACAGCTTAATCCAG
The DNA here is from genome assembly GCA_013399075.1 of Chloroceryle aenea. NCBI lineage: Eukaryota > Metazoa > Chordata > Aves > Coraciiformes > Cerylidae > Chloroceryle > Chloroceryle aenea. Next base: position 20,660 of record VWZY01002510.1, read on the forward strand.
CTTTATATAGATATATATTAATATATGTCTAAAGACATCCACAAGATAAAAGTAAAGGGGTACAAGGTATCTTACATTGTTACCAGGGGGACCAGGTAGACCACGAGCACCAGGGAAACCAGAAGCACCCTATAAGAGATGAATAATTCTAGCTGTCATTTTCTGAGAAAATCAGAAAAATATGAACAAGTTGATTTTTATACAATGCCTGACTTTGAATTATATACAGCTGTTTTACTTAAAACCTGAATTAAAAGTCCTGGAACTGAACAAGAAGTTCAAAATGTATTTGGTTTTATTTCTTACAAGAGAAGGTCCCTTATGTTCCTCAAAGGTGAACTAATGGGCACTGAGGAACTTGGCAAAGACAGCATGTAAATCTAATATCTGTTGAGATAAGACATTTTAGAGCTTTTGGGTCACTGTGCCAAAACCCATTTTGGCACCTCACTTATATTAAAATCAATGTAATCCAGAGCAGTAAACACTTCAACTTCGATTACTCCTCCTGGAACACTTTCATCATTCTTCAACTGCCAATATTACAGTCACTGAAGGTCTCGTTTTCCATTTACACACTTGTTGTACTAGATAGAGTAATTTATCAGTCACTAAATCAAAGAGATACTCACAGGGCCTCCAGGAGATCCACGCTCTCCTTTTATTCCTTGGGGACCAGGTGGACCCTACATGGAAGAAAAGAAATAAAGCAAATTATTTGATAAATAAAATTATAGGAAGTGTCATTAAGTTTTAGACAGTTCAGATGCTTGCACTTGAATGCAGCCACCTTGAGGCTGAAGGAGAACTGGAAAAACTTGCAGAAATTAGGAACATCAAGAAACTTACTGGTGCACCAGGACCACCTTGTGGACCTGCAGCTCCAGGGGGTCCAGCCTCTCCTCTTTGACCAGGTGGGCCTCTTTCTCCTTTCCCACCAGGTTCCCCATTTTGGCCCTGTAGAAAAATTATATTGTTGCTCTATGACAAAAACTGCAGATGATATGACTGTGATGAGAAAAACCTATCCAAATACTCCTCTGAAGGGAATTTAAATCTTAAACTAAAGGTGAATGCAGTTGAACTCTGTTAGTCTACCAGCACAGGAAGAAGATAAAGAAGTGTTGCTCTATGTGTAAGTACAGAGAGTAGCAGATGAATCATAGACATGCAATGAGTATGTGTATTAAAGGGGCTACAGCAACCTGAGCTGTGGATGAACTTGGAGAAACTGAAAACTGATAATCACATTCAGTTGCTTTTAATATTTATACTTACTGGAGCGCCAGGGAATCCTGCAGGTCCAGGAAGACCTTGTTCTCCTCGTTCACCCTGTAGAAAACAACATGAAAGCAATGAAAGGTGTTAGAAAGATAGGCTTCACTTTACAAGTTAGGGAACACTTCCATGAATAGAGCTGTAGTTTCTTTGTCTTATCAGCCTTTGGAGAGGGAAAAAAAGGAAAAAAACTAAAAAAACCCCACCCCAACAAACCAACAACAACAAAGAAAGCCCACAAAACAAACAAACAACCCCCCCCAACAAACTAAACTGAAAACAACAGTCGCTCCTGAACTCTAAAATAACTGTGGAGGAATCATCTGATAACTACCTAAAGTGAGACAAACTGATCTGAGTTACAGCTGCCTAAACTACCAACACAATTCAGGGTATTTCCTAGATTCAGTTGTGATCCAAATGTGCTCTTTTATCAATCTCAAAAATAAATCTAAGAATAAGAGGATTTTTAAAAGTTTACCTAACTGTAAATAAGATGGAATACATCACTAAGATAAATACAATAAATATAATGCTAAAATAAGATGGAAACAACTATTGCTCACACTCTTGCCCTGACCTATCACCCCAGCTTTCCAGCTCTTCTGCAGAGTTAAAAGTGCTGATATTCTGAAGTCTTTAGCACCTGTAAATCCCCAAGAGACAACAGGACCTAAAAATGCTTAGTTTATTTTGAACTCAGGCCATATGTGTTCCTAAAGAGTAGGTGCAACACTGAGGCCTACGCTGGGCTAGAAAAGCCCTGGTAAAGTTATACTGGAAGAAAAGTACTGTTACTTACAGGACCACCACGAGAACCCATTGGACCTGGGGCACCTGCTGGACCAGTCTCTCCCTGTAAGGAAAAAGAACATTCACTAGGTGTTCTTCTTCTTCCCATGAGACACCCACCAGTGTGACTCTTTACAGGATCAAACATTATTATGGAAGATACTCTACCTTATCTCCAGGTGGGCCTGCAGGACCAGGAGGACCGATGGGACCTACGTTGCCCTAAATGTAGAAAACAGTATATTTTCTATCAAAATATGACAAGGTTAATTCTTTTATTTTGGTCAATAGCATTTATGTTTCCGTGTAGACAGGTTGCTATGGGTAAATGAAGTACCTTTAGTACTATATATTTTAGTACTAAGTCTACAACACCAGTGTGGTGTTGTACACTATGTTTTGGATCAATCTGAGCTCAAACTCTGAGATCAGTCTATTTTTGTAGCGGGAGAGACCTCCAATTGATTGATCCTCTTTTTTGTTTTGTCTCCCCACCATCTAAACCTAATTCCAAACCAATAATATGTAATAGAAGTTAACCATTGGCCTAAAACTTCATATAGATAATTGGTCTATATTTCTTCAGTTTATGCTCAGCATCTCTTGACTGGCTCCCTAATATTTTTCCTTCTTGAGAATTTAATGTGAAATTTAATTTGAAATATTTTTTTTATATTTCCTCCAACTCACTGCATTTTAATATTGGTCACCTCTAAGTAAAAAAACTATTCTGTCTACACATATAACCACAAAAACTAATATTAAGTTGAATTTAATATACAAAACCAGATTTGCACTGCTGGAATGAAATACAATGGGATTACTATTTTACCTTGCCTAGATGGTATTTCTTCATTGTAAGTTTACCCACATTTGAAGTGTAGCCTATGTGAAGCTAACTGATAAACTCCTAGACACTCCAGCAGTAGATGTATATAATAACTGTATATAGACACGTAGAGTACTCACTCTCTCTCCTCTTGCACCAGGAAGGCCATCAGCACCTTTGCCACCAGGTTCTCCCTAACAAGCATAAGAAGGAAAAAGCATAAGCAAACAAACAAAACCACCAAAAGATTGATTCAAAATGGAGTCTATACCAAACTGCCAATGGCATGAACTATTCTCATGGTTTCTTAGTTTCATTAGAACTATGTGGATGTACTTGGATCACCCAAGCACACCAACACACCTACGATTCTATAATTTTGACATGTAGGACCCACATCAACAGTACTGCCAGATCAGTTCAAAAGATGTGAAGAAACCCAGTGCCCTGTGGGAAGCTAACACTAAATTAGCATAAAATTGTCAGGCTGTGGGTGTGTTACCTTGTCGCCCTTTGGTCCAGGACTTCCAGAAGCTCCTCTTTCTCCTGGCATTCCCTGTAAGCCAGGCAGCCCTGTGCCTCCAGGGGCACCAGGGGGCCCAGGAGGACCCTAAAGAGTATCAAAGAATGATTAGAAAAAAAAAGAAAAAAAGAAAAAGCTGGATACTAAGCGTAATAGCAGGAAAGCAAGTTAGTCTATGGGTACCTTGGCACCTTCTGAGCCAGCAGGACCTGGTCCACCTCTTGCTCCAGCAGGTCCTGGAGGACCGGGTGCACCACGTTCACCTGGGATACCATTTTCACCCTGTGACAAAGGAAAAAATGTGTTACTCTTTGTTTTCAGGTTCACAGTTTGCTAATTCTTTCATGTCATTATAGAAATGCTGTTGTATGATTTACCTTAGGGCCTGGGAATCCGGGTCCTCCAATATCACCTTTTGGCCCCTGTTTATAAGAAAATAAATGCAAGTTATCTATGGACTTTATTTAGTACATCTGCATTGTGGTTAGCATTCTGTTTCTCTCACCTATTATCCTTAAAAATCAGACTTCTCTGATCTGCAGAGTGCTGATAGCTGTCTGAATAAGGAAATGTAATCTAGGACAAACTTCTTAGGTATTTTTTGTTACTTAAAAAAACCAGGAATTTTTACTTACTGCTTCTCCAGGCTTTCCATTCTCTCCAGCTGGTCCTGGTCCACCAGGCAATCCCTATATGAAAGAACAGTAACATCATTCATATTACATAGGTAAATTATGCATTTTCTTGTACAGCAAGTATTTTTTGACATGATGGTGTGTATCCAACTCTTTCTAACCCTGTACAAAGGAGAAGGTACTAATTTGATAGCTAGAGGTTTTATGTGACATAATATATTGAGCTAGAAATCTCACTTGCAGTTATGAAATACTAAGAAATAACTGCTGTCAAGGGGTTGATCTGCCTTACCTCAAAACATGATGACATACACCCTAATGAAAATTAAATGCCTCCTTCTTTTTGTTTTTATATATATATATATATGTGCTACTGTGTTAAAAAGAATCAGAATTCAAAAAAACAGTGAACACACAGCACCTGGAGGCCAGGTGGCCCTGATGGTCCTGGTTCTCCTCTCTCCCCAGGTGCACCCTAGAATCAAATAAAAGAGAAAAAAAAAAGTGAAATTGTCCAAGAACATTTCAACATATAAACACCTCCACACCACTCTAATCTATGCCTCTTTATCGTGATCTGATGACACTGCACAATCCCAAAGACTAATTTATCTTTGTGCTTTGGTGTTTGCACTTCACTCCTACTGTTAAGTGTAATCCAGCAGACACATTTGTATCTGATACCAATCTGAAATGCTGTACATGTCCAAGGGAGCAATAACATGCTTCAGTCTGAAAAGGTCATAGATGCTGAAGACCTATAAATTGACTTTTCATTTCAATTTATACCAGGTATACTTGACTCAGGTTTCTCTTAACAAAGTTTTTAGTATTAATTTATGAAAATACTGGCAAAGAAGAATTTTTCTCTTTGTCATCATAAAAGTAGATTTTTTTTAGATCATTAAAAATATTTTCCTTCCCTTAAATTCACAGTCTCTATACAGAGATGCCAGACCACCTTGGCAATAACTGATAATGACCTCATAAAGGACTACCCCACTTACAGAAGGTCCAGGAGGACCTGGGAGGCCAACATCACCATTCTTCCCAGCAGGACCCTATACAAAGACAAAATTAGGCCATGGTTATGGATTGATATAATTTTTATAAGACTTCAAATTTCTTATTTATATTATTAAACACAATGCTAATGAAACTTACAGGTGTTCCAGGCGGTCCACCAGGGCCTCTTTCTCCATTCTTGCCTGGTGCACCCTTACAAAAGGGAAAGATCATATTGAAAATACTTGTTCTGGTTGGTATGCAATAACATAAAGCTGTAGCTCAAGATAACCCTTCTGTAGAGCATGTTATTTTAATAAGTTGATTATTGTTCGACTGATCAAGCATAAGCACAGGAGAAATGGAGAAATCCCACTCACCTCATTGCCCTTAGGACCAGGGAAACCCATGACACCTGGTTGACCACGTGGGCCTGGAGGCCCAGGTGGACCCGAGCGGCCGGATTCACCCTGATTACCCTGGGATAAGCAAAAAAGAAATGAAGACGTGGCATCTGTTAAGTATCCTCTGTATTTTAAATACTATTAAATTGTTTACAGAATGATTGCTATTACAGTGAGATTCACAGAATGCTATTAGCCTATAAAGTGATCTGGTAATTAAAACAAACAAACAAACAAACAAAAAGAGGTAAGTAACCTGACTGTGATAACAACCTGTCATGTGGATACTGCAGGATGAGGGTAAGGGCAGTAGGAGAACTAGTATAAAATACTTGCACAATATACATACTGGAGGGCCAGGTTTCCCATCACTTCCAGGACTTCCTGGAATTCCAGGTAAACCCTGAAATCAAAGAAAATAAAAATAAAAATAAATTTTAAAAAAATATTCTTCAGTTTAAAATGTGTAGAATTAAGTTACAATACATAAATATACAGTTTAAACTCTTTGCTTGATTTTAACCTCTTTTTTAAGGATTAAAACTCCTCTCATTTCCTTCCATCCCATTAAAAGTCTTTTCCTCAGAGAAAGCTACCAAATTATTCTCTCAGGAGTTTATTGCTTTCTCTATGGAATACTCTGAGAACTGGAGACCATGTTCAGCTTCATCAAAGCTTACTCATTCACTTGTAAGAGAGATTCTCTGAATGCCCAGTGTCTCTGCGTGGTTATTTATTACACTATGAATATATGTAATCTACTTAAAGAAATTAATAGATTTTTTTTTTTCTAATTGGAATCCTCTGTTATATCAGCTCAGATGAGGCAATTCTAATAGAGTAATCTCATTTTCTTGGAGACATCCTCTCTTACTCTCATTCCAGGAAGACCTGGGCCTCCATCTTGTCCACGCTCTCCTGCGGGTCCACTGGGGCCAGGAGGACCTGGGCTACCACGTTCACCTGCAGGACCCTAAAAAAGAGTTGTTGAAATTCACAGCAAGGAAATCAGCATCGTATTGAATCTGAAATTTTCCATTCAAAATTCACCTGGATTCTCCAGAATTTTAGGGGTATTTTTAGAGAAAGACACATACCTTTTCTCCTGGAAGTCCATTGCTACCGGGTAAGCCACGGAAGCCAGGGGAACCCTGGCAAACAAAACAACAAATTATGAATCATATGCAGCATGACTTAGATAATGATGACTCTTTTTTTTCCTAAACTATTTACCTGAAAACACATTATTATGAAAATGAATGAAATAAATAGATAGAAATGACATTGCACTGTAGTAAGAAAGTCTACAAAATTATTTTTTCCTTAGGTGTAACTCTTGTGTTGAAATCATAGCCTGTCCTCCATTATTTTAAAATGGCTGCACATCAGTTGTTGTTTATGAGTTTTCTAAAATAATATCAGAAATAACAGATCACATTCAGTCTTGAACAATTGCTTCCTTCTAGTTCAATAGTGCAAAGATCTCTATTGTATTGTCTTAATATTTTTATTTACTTCTATCAAGAAATCTGAATTATTAAATTTAATTTGCAACCCCATTTAAATATTTAATATGATTAATTTGTTCACCATGCATCTTTGTTTTCCTTATAGCTTCAGCAAATACTGCTATTAATTGTTAAATTAGGGTTTATAAAAAGATCAGCAAAATGTCCTTTGTTTCAGATAGGAACAGAAATCTAAAATCTGTAGGGTTGTTGCTATTTATTTTGTTGAACAAATCAATTCAGGAATTCCTTTGTAAGAATGCTCTTTGGAAAGTTATCAAATCAATAGCCAGAAGACCTGTTAGCAGTAAAGTTATAACATAGAAGATGTCTTGACAACATTCTTGTTATTGACATAGAAGATCTATTGGCAATTGACTTTAAGACATATCTTGAATGTAGAAATTGCATTAATTCCACTTTCCAGAGTCGAAATTTTGTCACCATTCATTTTTGTTAGCTGAGAAATAATTTTGAAATGTGTATATATATATTTTTTTTTCCTCCATGTAATTCTCACAGTTCATAAGTGCTTTTCAGCACTAATCTTTTGATACAACTTCCAGGTATAAAAGATCACTGCTTCTTCAATATCAAAGAAAGAGAGAAATTAATCTATTTCAAATTGAGATAGATCCAAGCACTGCAATTCAGATGAGGAACTAGATAAGAATTCTCCCCAGTTTCATAGCCCAGTTTCACATCTGGAATTTCCTGAGAAAAATATGGAGCCAAATTTCTCCTCCAAGTATTTTGACCACCAGATTTTGGTCTGTGTGTACTAACTTAAAACGTACCTCATCTGCATGGCCAACTACAGCAGCTTACCCTTTCTCCGGGTGTACCAGGTACGCCATTTTGTCCAGGTTCACCATTTGCACCTCTTTTACCTTCCTCACCAGGAGGCCCAGGAGCACCTGGGGTGCCGTTTTCACCCTGCAAGCCCACCAGTGATGTTAGAAGTTTCAAAAAAAAACCCACCCCAACCCTACATTTTGTATAGAGAAAGATTCAGGGTTCAGACTTCCTTGGAAGAAGTCTCTGAACACCTTTTGAAGTCACTTACACGCTCGCCTTTTGGGCCTGGATCTCCTTTTGCACCATTCTTACCAGGTTCTCCCTAAAGAAAAGAAAAACCCATTAAATTATGGGTTGCAACAGGGTTATTACTCTATAGATACTACTAGATGTACTAAAATACTAAAAATTAGATGTAATATCTTTCAAATTATTGACTCATTTTTATTATTTTACACTCTGTGAAGGAATTAGCATGCACTGGTTGAACCTGATATGGAATGCATGGGAGTCCTTAAAAATCCAGTAAAGGAAAGAAATAATGCAATCTTAAACATCACTGAGAAAAATTTTATGACTGTTTCTGAGATGTTTCACGTGTTATTGAGACTTTTGTTTGAAGTCCCTGAGTATTTTCTCTGACAAAGAACAATGTGGTGTAAGGCTGTCAGGAAGGAGCCTGATGAGGTAAATGACAGTATAAGAGTAGGTACAACCCACCAGGTGTAACAGGCTGTAAACTCAGCCATGGGAATTTAAACAGGTGAAATAAGGATTTTAAACCAACAAATTTTGTCTAACGTAGCCATTTTAGACAAGTTTTTTTTGTTTGGTTGGTTGGTTTTGGTTTGGTTTTGTGTGTGTGTGTTTCTGATTTGATAATTTAGGAAAGCAAAAAATATTATTTATGCATTTTTATATATAGCAGTATATTCATGTGTGTAAGGTTAATATATATATTTATAAAAATAACTGCCTATTTTTAATAGCAAATAATTTATTAGGTCATCTCATGTAATAAGACAAATTCAATGCTTTTGTTTTTAATGTTATCAGTACTACTTCCACCATATTTGTTTGTACAACCAGTGTAATGAATATTAGTTAACTTACCGGAGAGCCTTTTGCTCCAGGGTTTCCACTTGTACCTGGAGGACCAGGAAGACCACGTCCTCCTGGCAGACCAGGAGCACCAGGAATACCAGAAGGTCCCTGTAGAGAGTGAACAGTAGACAGGGATGAAGTGATCGGTATTGTTGGACTCTGCCCTTCCAAACCACAACCCTCTCCAACACAGTGCAGCAAAAGAGTGATATAACAAGTACCCACCATTTCACCCTTGTTGCCAGGGCTTCCAGCTCTTCCAGGAGGTCCCTGAAAAAAAATAAAATATAGATAACCAGTGCTGCTAACCTAGGACTAAACCAAAGGATGTGTAGGGCTTTGTGAAGAGCAAGTGGCAAACACTTCTAAGTTCCCATGTGGTATTTACACACCTGAGGCCCCGGTGGCCCAGCATGACCCTGAGGACCAGGTTCTCCTCTCTCTCCAGGACTTCCACTAGAACCAGCAGGACCAGGAGGACCAGTTTCACCCTATGGAGAAAAAGTAAAAGGAGAAAATGAATGCATTTCAGTCTTCAGGGCAACCAGTATTAGCTTTATGGTTTCTTTCTCTACTGTGGTATCTTTGCATGATGTGGGAAGAAGGTTACTACCACCATCACTTGAGTGCAAGTGACAAATCAGCTAAGCCACAAAATGCCCATGAACTCCAGCCAGCACTTGTGGTACTGCTAGCTAGTTGTAGGAAGGTCACTTGACCCCCTCCTGTAATGCAACATAAAGCATTTTGGGTGGGCATTTGTGAAGGTGATGAGCGTAGGGTTTGCCTTGTGTTGCATATGAAGGCACTTCAGTTCTAGCCTTGCAAACAGTGTAATAGTAGCCAGAAAAAGGACTCACAAAATAAAGATGTATAATGACATAAACTGGCCATCTAGACAAAGGAACAAATCCTATATTAGTATGCATCTTTAGCTCCATACCTTAAAACCTGGAGATCCTGGAAATCCTGCAGTTCCAGGGGGACCGGGGGGACCCTTAAAAGTGAAAGAAATACTATTAATGCTAAAGGTAAAAGCCATATGGAATTAATCTTAAGTTAGAAAAATGTCTCATTATGGGATTTCTCTCTGAGTAAGGAAACACCTGGCAAAATAGCAAATATAAATCATGCTGTAGCAGATGAAGTTTGGCTTGTCCTAAAATATCACACCTACATCTTAGTTACACTGACATGTTCAGCTAGATTTCTGAGTTGCAAATTTAAAAACCATGAAAGCTAGCATTAAAGATATTAAGTTAGAAAAAAATGTTCAAAATTTATACTAATTATAAAATATGTGTAGGAGGGAAAAAAAAAAGACTATATAGTTGTTACAAATGCAAGTGGACATGCGTAAGGTTTCTAGGTAGGTGGAAAAGAGAAAATTTTAACCATCTCAGATATCTAAATGATGTATTTGATAAGACTTCAAAATTTCATCTGCATAGAGAACAGCAATTCTATCCATCTGCATGTCCTCTGAGAATAGTCTGGGTTTGGATTCATGCATTTTCTGATTTACGGTGTTAAACCTCTCCTGTTGCACTGCATGCTTCAAGTATCTGAACCAACAGAGTCATGAAATATAAATAAATAAAAAGCTCATTCTTAAACCAGGGCACACCCACTCTTGGGTTTGCTAGCACTGCAGAACATCAGCTAGAAAGAACTAGACTCGAGCAACACAAATACTTAAACACCTGTAAGTTGACTTACAGGTGGGCCTGCAGCTCCCGGAGATCCGTCTTTGCCATGGGCACCCTGCGGAATGAAGAGAAGTGTTGGGTACAGCAAACTATCCCGGATAAAGAACCTCCATGCTTTAAAGCCCATGACTCACAGACCTTCTTTGGAATGCCTGTACATTCCCACTTAGTTGACCAAGACTCAAGGATTCCTCAACTATGAAATCCTAAAATAACTAACTAATTTGTGAAGGAATACCTGACACTTTATGGGATTTGTACTGTAACAAATAAATAAAATTACAATAGATGTATATTTCAAAGAAACAGTTACATCTACTTCAAATAAAAGACTAAACTTTCAGTCCAAAAGCTTAACAAACAGTGGTATGTTATACAACCTGTTGCCTGCCTTATAGACATGTTAGACCAGGTCTGCTGCTCAGGTTATGTCATGTTTGTAAAAACAAGTTGCTGGTTATGATATTTTAGCTGTGCTTTGTTGATTGTGTTGGATGCTATGAACTATGACTTCCTTTAGAGAAACGAATTTACCTCCTAATATCAGAAGAATAATTTCATCTTTTTTCCTGCAGGTTACTTCTAAGATTGCATTTTTTCCTCTCTCTGCCTTCCGCTGCTGCCTTTTGCTTCTATTCCTCCTTCCAGCTCCTCCTGGCTGAACCTGAGCTTATGCTGAAACACTGAACTCCCTCTTAATGTGTAATCTATCCATTTAATAAAAGGAAATAGAAAATAAGCTGGTGAACATGTTGTGAGGTGTAAGTGTTATGTCTTTAATTGGGGGCTGAAAAATATCAATGTATTTCACTTTACAGGTGCTATATAATTTTCTAATCCTTTGCATTACAACTGTTTTGAGGGAAATCTATGAATTCTCAACATACTGAAAGAAAACATGTGCTGTTTCTGGATAAGAATGGCTGCAATTACTTACAGGCCCACCAGGATTCCCAGGTCTTCCTCTTTCCCCAGGTGAACCTCTTGGTCCCTGAAAGCATATGAAAATGAGTCTGTTAAATCACTTCCAAAATAATATGAATGAGCAAAGAGACATTGCTCTTATTTACATATCTCAGTATTGTTCAATGCATATGGTGGGATAGTTACTGGAAGGATGAATTACTTGACTACAAGTGCCAATGGCACTTCCATTTCAATATGACAGGATACATATATTTACCGGCTGGCCTGGTGATCCATTTGCTCCAGGAAGACCAGTTTCACCCTGTTGTACAAAGAAAACACTAATGACAGAATGAACTTTGGTGAGAACATGTTTTTGTCTTATTCAAGGGAAAGACACATAGAAAGGAGACAGCCCAATATGTTGCCCCTTTCTGCTGAGTGTCTTCAACAAGAACTGAGGTCTGCGAGGTCTGAGAAGTCAAAACAAGGGCTAGAACAAAATATTTAAACAGGAAAAGAAAAAATAAATTAAAAAATCAGGAACACTCAGACCTTTAATATCATGTAATAAAGTCAGGTGATCCAGGCATGTCTTTGCAGTTTGGAAGCTTATCTTTGTTAAAGCTGAAAAACCAGGATATGCTGTGGATCAGAAAGACTAACTCCTGTGAAATGACTCTAATTTTTTTATTGCAGAAATTCAGTGGAGACTTTCAATGAGTTTCTTTAATTTTTAATAAATTTTCATAATTGTGTAATATGCAAAACAAATCATGAAGGGTGTTATTCTAACTATTACAAAAATGAAACTGTAGTTCTTTTACCTTTGGACCAGGAGCACCACTTTCACCTCTGGCACCATCTTTTCCATCAAAACCCTGTAGGAAAGGAAAACCATACCTGTGAATAGTATTCCTCTTGCGTTCTGGAAAACTTACTTCTTCTTGGCAAAATATTAAGACAAACTCTTAAAAAGGGATATATTTTTAATACTGAGTGCTATCAGCTACTGGAAAACTTTTTGAAGGAAAATTCTGAATCCTCTATTTCTCCACAGGCATTAGTTAAGAATGAATACTTTTCTAATAAACATGATTTGGCCCAGCATTTGTGAGGGTTCTCTACAATCAAGGTGACTAGATAAAATATAACAGTCATTGTTATAGAAGGTCTGACTATATTGTCCAAAAATGGACCTTTATTTCTATGACTCAGTCTCTTGAGCTGGGGATTGATGACTGAAAGAGCACAAAAATGCAACATTCAAGGAGAGTAACAGACTCAGCTGTACTCAGTATAGAATCATAGAATGTTCTAGTCTGGAAGGGACCTCTGGAGGTCATCTGGTCCAACCTCCCTACACAAGTAAGGACATCTCCACCTAGGGCAGGTTGCTCAGAGCCCCATCAAGCCTGACCTTAAGTGACTCCAGGGATGGGGCCTCCACCACCTCTCTGGGCAGCCCATTCCAGTGTCTGTCACCCTCATATGAAAGACCTTTTCTATAATATCCAGTCTAAATCTGTCCTTTCCTAGCTTAAAACCATTGCTCCTTGTCCTGGCATTACAAACCCTTTTGACTAGACCTTCCCCCATCTTCATGTAGGCCCACTTCATGTGCTGGAAGGTCACTACAAGGTCCCCCCAGACCCTTCTCTGCTCCAGGCTGAACAGCCCCATCTCCCTCAGCCTGTCTTCATACAAGAGATGCTCCATTCCCAATATACTCAATACTTACTCGTTGACCTTTCATCCCAGGCATTCCAGGCATTCCTGGGTGTCCCTTGTGACCCTAAACATGAAATACAGAAAGATTAATAAATCACACGTATGTAGGGCACAAGCCAATGTTCACTGTGTGTCATATTCGCTTGACAAATTTAAAATGGGAAAACAACACTTCAAATTAGAAGACCATTGTTACTGGGGACTTTTCCATACCGGTAATCCAGGGATTCCACGATCTCCATTTCTTCCTGGTCTTCCTGGTTCTCCCTATTGAAAGACAGTAATTTTCTTTTACTATATTGTGCTAATGCTTCAGTTGGTGGCAAAGAAGTAGTTCTAAGAGATCACTGCGAGTTGGAACATATGGTTGAGACTTCCACCAAAGACAGCAGGGAAAATTATAACAGGGTGCTGGTTTATTATAAAACTGCCTCTGAAAAACAGTTGCCAGAACTTATAACATTGATTTTTAACAAGATTTTGGTCAACATCTAATTTATTTCAAGCTAGCTTTTAGATAGACATGAAAAACACAGAAAACTTATTTTCCATTGTGAAACACTCAAAATGCACAAAAACTTCAGCTGCTTCTCTCACCTTGCACTACCCCTATTCAGGACTCCCAAATGTTAAACAAAAGACAGTTTTAACAGCTTTAATTCTCAAAGCAAGATTTAAAGAGAGCAGACAACTACCACTACCATCAGCTTTTTTAAATAAATGTTAATTTATTTTGACCAGATCTAAATAGCATATTTCATGCTTAGGTCTGGTTTTGTTTTTTTTCTTTCAGTTTGGTTTGTTTTGGTTGGTTGATGGTGGGTTTGTTTGTCTGTTTGGTTTCTTGTTGTTGTGTGTGTTTGGTGTTTTTTAACTCATGTCGGTCAAATTGCCTGATAAAATGGAAACTTTTTTGGAATGGACATTTCTGCCTAATGTAAGCTAAATGTCATTTCTTACAGTCATGTTAAATTGAGAAAGAGGGAGATGTTAAAAATTTGGAAATGCAATGGTATCAGTATGCTCTGCTGTCTTACCACTTAATTAACTTTCTTTCTTCCCATTTATTAAACACTGGATAAATAACAGTGAACTTACATCTTTTCCTGGTGGACCAGCTGGGCCTATCATTCCAACAGGACCTGGTGGTCCCTATGGAAAAATAATGAACATTAATTATAACAACAGAAAACATAAATCTCTTTCAAATTAAAAATGCATTATGTGTCTTAAAAACCTTGTACATTTGTCATACATGATAGTAAACAGACAGGATGAACTGTATAATTTCAATCCACTCCAGCAATGACACAAATTCATGCTTGTAAGATCATGCCTTTAGTATATATTGATAATTAATGTATACTTACAGGAGGGCCAGGTTGTCCTGGTTCTCCAGGGGAACCTTGGTATCCAGCAGAGCCCTATAATGTAGCAAAAAAACAGTGAAGATTTGAACAATGACATGCATTGCTCCATGGTGCTACTATATTTTGTAATAATCTCCCAATTTTAGGGAAAACAGAAGTCAAAGCTGTCAAGCAATGACCAGAGGTAAAATGAGCAGACTCAAACAGAATACCCCTCCATGAAAAAAGCTTTAAAACTACTCCTCTAAAAGGAGATGCATGTCAAAAAACTCAGACTCTGTGTTCACTGAATGTGTATTAGGATTCCCACTTTCCTTAATCTCCGGTTAAATTTTTGTATGAATAAACATTTGGGAATGTTAACAGAGGGTGCTAAGCAGTGGCATGTCCTAAGACAACTTTAGCCAACACCCCATAGAACTGCAGAAAGCTCAGAGGAACACATGGACTTAGGCAATCACAGCATATTGAGTCTTGGTGGTGTGTAAATGGTACAGCCCAATTAATAGATGATGACATTTATCCATAAAATTCTTCAGCATGGTTTATTGGTTGAAAATGAACCTATTTTTATGAGAGGGAAAAGGAGAAATGCATATAAAAGTATATGAGATAGTTATGAAAAGTTTAATTTTACTTACAGGGGGACCTGCATGACCAGGTGGGCCAGGGGGGCCACTGGGGCCAGGCGGTCCTGGAAAGCCACTCTGTAGTGTAGATTAAAAAAATAGTCATTATTTTAATGTAATATATCTGTAAAGCTTAATGCTGTTCAATTCATCACCAATAACTATGAAATATTTTTTTAATATATTAAAAATGTTTTTATTTTCAGCCTTAGCTAACATACTCCACAAGATATTTTCAAAGCTACGGTTTTTTTCCTTTGTGTGTTCTCCAGAAGTATGCTCACAGCTCAGCTATTCAGCTACCTGAACTGAAAGAACAGATAACAAGAACTCTTGATTTATTAAATAGAATAAATGAGCTCCAGCTCCTCTGCCATGTAACTGAGCTTTGTTAGCCCACTACATCTTCAGTGGTGGAGCCAAAGTGTATTTATAAAGTTGCTTGCTAGTCTATTAATGCCAGATTTTGCTTTTTAAAACGAATTTTAAAGTTTCTCACCTCCGTTCAGGAGCTATGTTACATGTATGTATACAACTCTTTAGAAGGACTTTGCATGACAAACTCTGTTCATGACCCTCAATGACTCAGGACTTGCAGGTATACTGAATTAAGGCCATGTTTTTCTTACTATCATTAAGGCAAGCATTTTCACCAGTGAAATCTTTTCTGAACTTTAATTGTACTAAGTCATAAGAAAGAAATGATGTCTGGACTAATCAAAGGATGAAACCTCAATATACATATGATTTAACTCAAATCAGTAATACTGTTCCTTATTTAAGTGGTAAAAAGGGACTGAAATATTCCTAAGAAAATTCTCAATTTGGGACAGGTGCTAACACTTCTACTTCCTGTAGCAACAACCACAAAAGCATTTGATACTGCAAAGCAGAAAACTTTTGAAAATCATTACAGTTGTTTACTGCAGCTCTAAGCTGTTCTCTAAACAAAAAGCTTTTGATACATTAAACTCTTCATGGGTCAGATACAGCTGAAACAGTTGCAGTATATGAAATACATGAAGAATCACTGCACACTGCAGTACTTGCAGTACATTCCATAGCTTAATACTGCAAATAATGTTTCATGGGATATTGTCATATGATGTCAGAATAGGTTTTTATTACAGATGTTACATCAACCTAATTTTCATAATACAAGATTAATAGTATTTCTACACTAAACTAGTATATGTGGCATATTATACTACAAATATACTATGTTAATATTAATTCACAGTTTGTCTTCTGTCTGAAAAAAGAGAATCGTTGTAATTGCTGTTTTCTAGGACAAGAAGTACACCCAGTGGCAGGGCAGTTAGTGTCTGGGTAAGTGTGGTTGTCTTCAATGTGTGAATACACCAACCAGTCCCTTGCTGTTAATCATTGGAACCCATTTGTCACTCCTGATCCAACAAGAATTGGAATGGTCAACTCATCAATTGCAATCAGTTTAGTAGACTTATGGCTACAAACAAACAAGACATTATCATTTTCAAGGTGCACACTGAGGAGATAAACCAATAGTTATGTATGAGATTTCCTTGCTGCCAGCATCTCCAGACTGTGAACAAATGAGCATATTTTAATTAGAATATGTGCACTGGTGGGAAAAGATAAAGAGCATGTGTAGAGTTTCTATGAGCAAGTGAAGTGAAACTGTGTTCTAAAGTACAAAATCAGTCCACAAGCATTGGAAAGCCACTGGAAGGACATCAACGGAGGGATATGTAACTGAGATACCAGGCATGGTGACCACTCGTGGACAAATGTTGGTGCTATAATTGGCATTTCTGATTTTATTACTCTTCCAAATTATTTCCATTTGGATAGTTTTTCCAATTGACTGTTTAGGTTGAAAATAGATACATTAAATTAACACAGTTTAAAAAAAGAAATCTATTTAATGTTTATGCTAAACATTACTTAGTTCTAGTGATTTTAGTTACATCTGCTTGTAATCGCTCTGTTACTTACCTTGCAACCATGATGTGATATAAAAGACCACATGACCTTAAACTATACAAACATTCCTGGCTGAAGAGCACAGGAAATCACTAAGCACCTGATGGAAAAATGCTTAAATGGAGAGGAGTAATCATAATTGTTAACTGAAAAGTATTTCAGTTATCTGCCTGGTTCAGCACATCCCTTATTAAGACACCAAGTAGCAAAATGTAGGTGATAAAAGTTTTGCCAAAAGCTGTGAGGAGCTGAATATAAATAAATGAATAAACAAAATCAAAACCAGCTGGTTGAAGAAGACCAACACATGGATGATCATATTAGCAAATGAACGTTGTAGGACTAAACAAATTAAAATAAAGGTGAGAAAATAATAAAGAAAAAAACAGTCATGATTAGTAGAATTTTTTTCACAAGATGAGCTGATGGAACCCTGAGAAATAACACATTTGCTTGGAACTGTCTCGATATGTTACAACACATATTATGCAAACCTTTTTATGCAGCAGTGGACTGAAAATAATGATTATGCTTAATGAAGCAGCAGCCAATTTGAAATAATAGCAATTCACCACATCTTTGATATGGCAGATATCCTGAATCAAGAACACTCCATCATTGGTGGTGAATATCTCTAAACCCCAGGTCCTAAAATGAAAATCATGAATGCAACACTAAAATTTATTTTATACAAGAAGCATGTAGCTCTTTCAAGCAACACATGCTTTATCTCACTAAAAAAACTGTGAAAATCTTGGGCCTTGTGGGCAGATAGAGCATCCTTTGTACACAGTCTGAATAGCTGTGGGTAAAAAATTGGTAATTGTGAGAAGAAAAAGTTAAAAGCTTTTGTTTGCTGCTGGGATGAAGAAAAGATTATAAGAGGGGGTTACTCAGTTGTTATAAGGGAAATTGGAGTTGTGGAAAAGTAAGCAGCTGAGTGTCATACTGAGTAAAGACAGAATGCTGCTGGATAGGTAGAAGAAGACCAAGGACAGGTATGATGGAGGGAAGGAAGCAGCTAGTAGAATATAGAAGCAGATACATGCAGAAGGTATGCAAGGGAGAAAGGAATAAATGTTTAGGCAGCGTAAGAAAGTAAATCAGAGGGAGATTATGGAAAAGAAGCTAAAATAAAGGAAGGAATAAAGGGGAAGAGGTAAACCCCCCAGATAAGCCATAGCTATTTTCTAGAATTATACTGCCGAGAAAACTGCTCTCTTATGTCACATTCCACTTGCAGGCAACAATTACATGACAATTTATCATGTTAAATTAAAATCAGGATACATACACATCCAAGGTATAATCTATAAGCAGAAAGTCTGTTCTTTAAAAAACCAGAAAGGACAGAAAAAAGGCTAGATCATCTTACAATGGGCTGTGGGTAACCGATACCAGGGGAAACACCAGCCTTCACATCATAGGAGTCATACTGTGGAGAAAAACTCTGCAAAAGAAATAGAGAAAAACAGAAAGAAGAAAAAAAAAAAAGAAAAAGGGTGATTGCTACATATCAAGTAAGTTTTTTCTCTTGCTGGTATGGCACATTTATGGAAATAACACATTTGTATCTACTGAGTAGTGCTTGTCTGACATAGAGCTGCCATTTATTTAAATCATCCATAAGAGAAACCCAGCCACTATCATTTGTTTGGAGGTTCTGATGACATTAGCTCCCTACGCCCTGTGCACCCAGTTTGCATCTTGATAGCAGGGCTCAGCTAAACCAAAATTATGATTCTCTCACCTCTTATTCTTAATTGACTGCTTTTAACCTTTCCACCCCATTTTCTTCATCAGTCTTTTTTCTGTTGGACTTAGTTGTCACTCAAGGAAGCAGATGAAATATTTTCTGTTGCACTAAAGAGTGCAACAATTTATTATTATTTTCCTAATTCCTTTTACCTGTGACTAATTCATCTCTCATTTCAGAGTTCTTTGTAGCAAAAAGCTCTTACATATGTATAAATCTGTCCTTCCCTGAATTACAAATAACTTTTTTACCTCCTGCATGGGAACACACACACATCTCAGAAAAATGAGCTTTACACTTTTTTCCTAATGCCATTTTCCATCTTTCCCTTCTCCCTTCCTGTTCACTATGCCACTCCAAATAACTAAAATACAATCATCGCTTTTGAGCCCAGGTGGCCAAGCTTTGGAGGTTTTAAAATTTATCTTGAAACAAATGGAAGCTCAGCCCAAGGAATGGAGTGAAAACATGTCCTGTAGGCCTTTCATCTTTGATACAGCACTAGAATGGGTGACTAATTTGTCCTGGTTTTCCTTCCTAAGTCTGCATCTGCCAGCACAAAACTAGTGCCTGGTGCATTATTGTGATGTCCACTGAGACTGGTTAACTGATCCATGGGTACATCTCCCAGAATTTCAGTTCTTCAGGTGCAATCTCTTTAAGATTTAAATAAAACCAGGACTTCTTTCCTCAGTTTTTGGCTTACCTGGGAATGGCAAGCATATGCAGAAGCTATACACAGTGGCCTATGTTCAGAAGTAGCAATTGTTCTAACATAGGATTTTAAACAATTTTTCCATACATACAAATTTAACAATTTAACACCATTTTTAACAATTGACTAAAGCAATCCAATCTTGTAGAGCTAGGCTTGCTCAGTTGCATGGGAGGCAATGTCATCTCTTAACAAAGCACTAGATGTGCCTCAGATCCTTTAACAAATCCAACCACACAGAAACTTTAGGCAAAATTAGCTCTTTTACTGAGTCTGGCCAAGTCTTCAGAAGAAAATTCCAGATTCTGAGACAGAAATAAAGGTGGAGCATGACAAAAAGTACTTATCTGGCACTTCCCTGCAATCAGAGGAACTGTGTTTTGGTCTAGTCTTCTGGGAATGTTTTTTTATTGGACATGCATTGGATAAAATTGAGGGAAGGTAAGAGAATTTGCTAGCTATGTCCCAGTCTTGAGGGGGACACACTTCCTCCTGCACAGTTTCCTTCAGGTCAGATTATTTCTGATTTACATAAGTCCTTAATCAGATCTGGCTCCAAAAGTTTTATAAAATAAGGCAGAGATTTCATTGCACTCTAGCCAAAACAACAACAACACCCCACGTACTACTCAGCTGAGTTTTTAAAAGGCACAAGTAAGAGACAAGTGCCACTGAAAGCAAAGTATGTGTGAAGGTGCAAGGGATGGGTGCTTACAGTATTGGTGTCTATGTTTATGAGAAACAAGGCAGAAACTGAATGTAATCATGACTTACGCCTCCATTTATACTGGGACACGACTGGCAGATCCCAGGGGGACCAGGAGCTCCAGGACTCCCTGGCTGTCCTGGAGGTCCAGGAGAACCATTTCTGCCCGGAGGCCCAGGAGAACCCTGCAATGACACAAACAGAGCAGATACAGATGTTGGCACTTGTCTCCACCTGCAAGGACATTGCAGGACAATTATTCCATTCATAACAATTTTTTGTGTGATTGTGGTAAGAAAGTTTCTCTATTAAACATAACTTTCCTGAATTGAACATACAGGAAAGACACAGACAGTAGACAAAATTCAAACATGAAAACCCTTCCTAGTAGCTAAAGCAGCTGATATTTGATCATACATGCCAGAAATTTTAAGCAGGTCAGTTCCTCAATCTAAAATTAATACACTGCTTGTGGAGTCCATAGATTTTTTTTTTCCTTATACCAAACATAAAATGGTAATACAGTTTGGACTAAACTGTCTCTCTGTTTTTCCAGTTTAAATTTTTCAGAGTTTTGTTGAAGCTAAAGGACTACTTCAAAATAACTCTATGACACAGTCCTGCAGAAAGTGCAGACATCAATTAAAACTGGATATCTCAGGAGCTTGAATGGGATATAGCACTAAAGGAATTGGGTCATGGTTTTGTTAGTTTCCTTGGGAAAAAAAAAAAAAAAAAGCTGCACTTACAGGGTCTCCTTTGGGTCCTTGTTTGATTACTTCAGAAGGCTAGAAAAAAAGAAGGAAAAGTAATTAAGAAATAAAAACAAAATAAAACCAAAGCCTGAATATATATATTTACACACACAAGAGGAAAACACATTTAAACACTGGAAATTCATTTTGTCAAATGAATTCCATTTATTTTTATTCGGTATATTTAAAAGCTGTGGTGGTTTTGGTTAGTCCATTTGTATTTTCACAGTTCTTCCATAAAACTACACCTTTCCTGTAGGCTCTAATGAAGTTAGTAGAGCTTTGCCATTGAGTATAATTGAGACAGAAGTCCTCTGTGGAAGCTGTAAGAGACAGTTTTCTTGTATTCTTCTCAGTCTGGCATGTAAAGTGTGATAAAGTGGCTAATTTTAATTTCTCAGATCTACTCCTCCACTTTATTTGTTTTTCAATTAATAATTCACATGTTACTATGTGGCTTCTCAATTATAGTTCAGAACAGTTTTTATGTATTCAGGTCATAGTGACAGCAAAGAATATTCAACTTGGATCTTTCAGGATGTCATTTTCCTATACAGTATCCAAGCTCATCAGGACAGCTGACAAAACTCTTATGCATTGAACACAGAGGTTTGATAAAGCAGTCCACATATCCTTTATTATCAGGATCCACAGAACTGATAACCTGAGAACCTCTAGACTCAACAAAAGAGGGACCTGTGTATCTCCAGTGTGCTTGTATGTACCAATTGCTTACACTGCAGAAACCATCCAGTGCAGTAGTTCAGGCACTCTGGAAGTGGTACAGCTGCACTCATATGGTGCAACCAACACAATGAATTTACATATTTGTACATTATATTTCATGTTTAAGTAAACATACTATGGAGCTGCAGAAATACATCTTCTCCCTTCCTTTTCCATACACATCTCTTTCACTTATTTTATCTTCTTATTTAATCTTCAATGTGTCTGTGGAAATCTATGTACTTTAACAGCATCTTATGGATCTTAAACAAGGATGAGATGTTCAGATAACTTTAGAGCTCAGTACAGCTGGCACCTTCACTGAAGTGGCTTAGGCAGGGGACTTGGCATGCACTAATAATATTGATTTTCCTGAGGTTAGGTTACTGCAACTGCTTTAGGCAATGTTTATGTCTATAAATAAAATGGTGATAAATTAGGGATGTAGGGCTTGAATCACCTCTCCTTTACATGACATTAAGTCAACAGTAATGCTGCAAAAGGAAATTTACTCATGATGATGTAGTATTGAGCTGGGGACTCCCAAAATGCTATGAAAACTGCCTGTGTTAGCATTAGTTTCATAGAGATTGAGCATGCAGTCAGCAAATAAGCTGTTTACATGATTCAAATGCTTCTCTATAAAATAAAAAGTTTAATGGCTAATTGTTGCTCTATCCCTTTCTACTATTTATCTGTGCCTGTTGCCTTTGTAAAATTGGGTTGAAGGACTTCATGCTTTCAGTTGTGTAGCTCAGAGTACTAACAAGTATTTTAATATTTATTTCTGATAGAATACAGAAGTATTCTTGAATTTAATGAGAAAGATAAAATTCTGTGAAAGTTCAAGCTGGTTTGTTTCTTTAATTTGGCAGAATTAGACCATCCTAAGATGTCTAGAGTCAGAATGTGACAAGTCTATAAGTGTTTAAGAGCATTTAAACCAAAATGAATTGGGATTGACAAGGAGGCAACACCAAAATAACACTGAGGACAAACTTACTTTTGTAGGTTGCGGTGTTGTTTGTGGACAAACTGGACAGCACTCTCCAAAGGGAATCTCTGGGTTGGGACAGTCCAGCTCCTGATCGTCACAGATGATGTCATCGCAGAGAACAGATCCTGAGTCGCACACACAGATTTGGCATGGTTCTGGTTTCCAAACATCCCTGTCAGCATAAATCTGCCCAAGATGGGTACATCCTGCGACTGCAAAACAAGACAGAATAGTGTTCAGTGTTATTTCAAATGTGTTTTCCAAATCATGGATGAATAACATGAAAACTGTTGGATAGTTTGTTTTGTTTTCTACTGTAATATCGTTTATGCACGTGAAGTAAAAGGCTAAATGAGTGAAATTAATTGCAGAGTTTGCTCTGAATCTATAAATAGACATAAATGGAAACTTCCTGAAGCTGATCCAAATCCTAATTAAATCTGTGATAATCTTCCATCTCAAGTAATTTTAGTGTCAGACTGAGACACTGTGTAATTAGTAATTAAACTCTCTGCTGCAGACAAAAAAGAAACATGCCAAATATCATTTGCCTTCATGTGCCAACATAAGCATTTACACATGGGTGTGGAATAAGCCATCTGTCCAGCACAAACTCTTGTCACTAGCATCTTGCATTAATAGCTAGCAGAAAGTGTTTCTTGAAAGCCAAAGTGTTCAATAGGTCTAAAATAATGTTCACATTAATTGCCCAAATGGTTTACAAATACTGTGTCATCTGGCCTACTGAAAGGTTACAAATATCTGTACTTTCAGAAAACACATTCCTCAGCTGTAGTACTCAAGGCTTTGTGAATTTCTTCCAACAGCTATTCTACTGATCAAATTTATTGTAGATAATGAGTTTGAAGAGACTGTTGAAAACAAGCTTCAGATACTACAGTTTGTGTTTGTATTTTCTAAGAGAATCAAGATTCAGAAAAAACAGTCGTTTAAGAAACCAAGATGAAAAGAACACTACTCAGTTAGACAAGGTCCTTGGAAGTTTTGTAGAAGATATTAAAAGTTTCAGATTGCAAACGTAAGTATTAGTGAATGTCTTGAATAATGGAGTAAGATTTTTTTCATTAATAGTTCAAAAAAACTCAGTTTACAAACACAAAATCCTGAATAAAGAGCTATTTGTGTACCTACATCATCCTTAAAACCTTAGTATCAGAAGTACAGATGACACATCAATCTTCAAAATGAAAAAAAAAAACAAAACCAAAACCCCAGAAGATGTAATTCTCTAATATTAAAATTACCACTGGCTCCAGGCAGGAAATTCTGAATGCCTTCAAACTGTTGTAATTATGTAGTACATAATTATGCAATACATCTGTAGTATGTAGTACAAGACTGAGTCCAATATGGGTTATGCAGTCTCTTTTTTTTTCCTTCACATGCAGCATCTTTCATCTGCTTTTTCTCTTTTCTAATACCACATTAGCACACTGGTCTCTTTTTTAACTCTACATTCTTTTCTTTCTCTCCTTTTCTGTGGGTATTTGTTCCACAGAACACTCTTGGATATTTTTTCTCTCTTCTCATGCTTCTCTTTCAGCCTCTTTTTTCTCTATTCAGTTAAATTTTTCTCATAACTGGTAACTTCCTTTTTTATCTTCCCCAAATACTCCTGTCTTTTGTACCTGAACAGTTCACCTTCTTTATTGCCATGTACTCAACTGAGCTTTGTTTTTCAGGCTCTGCTCCTTGTCCAATGTCTCACTCAGCTGTTTTAACTTGTCCATATTAACCCAATTTTTTCCTTTTATGTCATCCATAAAACTGATCACCTCCTTGTCAGAGCTCTATAAGGATAATGGAGAATGCAACAAAGACCTCCTGGCTTTTTAAGTGAAGAAAGATTGGGGATCTCAGAGCAGGACACTTCATGGGACAAGAGATTTGTTTTCCCAATTGCAACCCTAGTACAGGCTTTCTGCATGTGCCAGTTTATGTTACTGGTTAATTATAAAATAAGCAAAGAGGAAAACCTTGACTTGTCAAGGCTGACACTGTTTATGATTAAGAGCTACTTTTGACCACCAGCTTGACTAGAAGAGGAGGATGCAGAAAGCTTCAAAAAATCCTTTTTGGACTGTTTCAAGCCTATATGTTTCTCTTTAGCTGATATTGGGCTGGGAGCCAGTATTTTACCTTCCTTTAACACATAAAATCTTTAAATCTACGACATTGCAGTGGTATATGAAAACTAAACTCAGAAATTTTCTATCACTTTTTCATTTTCCCTTCACTTCTCTGCCTTTTTGGACTCACCAGAAACTTCAGGTCCTGCACAAGAGTGGTGGAGAATAACAGCTTATTTCCAGTATGACATCTTCCTTACACCCACCATGACACAGGGTCATGGCATCACAGATGTTGGTTTAAAGGACACCACCTAACAACTGCTAGCTCCAAATTCAATCTAGACACCCTTCCCTAGTCTGCCAAGCTAGATTTAGTTTCTAAAAAAATGCTTACTTTTCCAGGTCTCACACCCCAAAATCCTGCCAGTGAATCCCAGGTAAATAAGGTGATTCTCTGCTTGCTTGCTTAATTAATTAATTAATTGCTGACTGTTTCCACGAGAACTATTTACCTCCTTTAGCAAACCAGGATTTCACTGCAGGCTCTTAGGAAAAGAACAAACTTCCCAGCTATGACAGAAGCAATGACAAATGTTTCCTGACAAACAAGCAGGATGAAATGTATATTTAAAATGAGATGTGCAGCATTATGAATGAAACCTGTATATTCTCTTTAAAGACTCATGAAAAAAACTGAATTATGAAGTGAGAAAAGCTGAGTTGGATGAACCACAGTAGATGTGTGGTTCTCTGTATACAAGAAGACCTCGAAAACAGTATGCTGTGGGAGGCAGAATACCATTAAGGCTTGTTATCTGCCTGAAGGTACTGGCTGGATACACCCTGGAGAGCACATGTGGGCACAGATCCACTTCACCTGAGAGTGATGTACTCAGCTGTCACTTTGCTGAAGGACTTCCCAGCTCCACAAGTTAAAACATCCCCATTTACAAACATAATGAGGAAGGGGAGAAATTATTTTTCTTCAGTTTAGGACAAAAGATGCTTTATACATAATTTAAAAAAAAAAAAATACCATGACAAAGATCTAAAAGAACTGTATGGTGTGCACATATATATACAGTTATTTGAATTGCATACACATATATAAAATGCATAGTGTAGGTACATTTCTTTACCCATAGAATGGGTTTCATTAGTTTTAATATTCAGATTTTAAGCTCATAATATCACTCTCTTATCCTTTCTAAGCCACATTTATTTTTTTAACTCTGTATTTAAGACTTCAAGGTTCATTAGGAAATTCTTATCCAAGAAGTTGCAGTTGTCTATTTTTTTTTCATCCTTACTTCATTGGTTTGTTTTGTTATTTCCAGAATTGTGATCCTGCTGCCTTACAGTAAAGAGGACAGACTGAATTAGGGACAGAAAAGAGCCATTTTTCACATGTATTTGCACTGCTGTAAAGAAAAGGTGGTCTCTTCAGGACAGTGGCTCTTTTCTGAAGCAGAGGTTTTTCTCCACATCCAATTTTTCACAGTGAAAATACTCACCTTTCCATATTTTAGTCAACAGTGTCGATAAAAATAATGGAAATTTAAAATGTGTCAAAACGACTGGCAGAACTATGCAGTAACAAAGAAATAAAGCAAGTTTTTACAGGGTTTTTACAGGGTTGTCATGCAGTTCTTCTACAGTAGATGGCATCATTTAACAGAAAGAAAAGAGAAAAAATTGAAGACATGTGGATATAATGACATTCATATTTGCTTCTAACTCTCTGGACATTGTTAAATGAGTTAAGAAATAAGCTAGGAGAGCTGCAATGAAAATCTTTGCGGCCTTTGGCAGAATGAAAGTATTAGATAGGTTTCCAAAGGAAACTTACATCTGGGAAAACTTAGTCTGTTCAAGCCACCCCCTCTGTGCTCAGATGTAGATCTGTGTGTCAGCATGTTATGACATAATGCAGTTTGCATTGCTCATAAAGATTAACTGTTAGCTTCAAAATCCTGTGGAAAGCTGATTTGTGCTAAGGCACTGGCAAGTAACATATAGGAATAATAAGGTTATAAAAAAGCTGACTTGCTGACTTGTGGTGAAGCAGTCACATACTTGCCTTACCCAGCTTTCCTTACTGATTCCTAAACATACATATTAGCCTAAGATTTTTTAAAAAATAAGAACTCAACAGTATTTACCTATGGCAATGCAAAATCTTATTCTTCTTCCCAAAGCCCTAAATACAGTGTCTGCAAAGCACATATCTTTCAATAAACTATTGCAATCATTGCTAAAGAAGTGGGATCAATCTCTGATTCATCATACAAAACATTAAAGTTCATTATTTGAAAGCCTGAATAACTTGCATTTATACTGTTTACTGAGCATTCNAACCGAGCCACTTGGATCTCTGAAAATCTGATCACAAACATCAGTCAAGCAAACAGCTTTTGCTGTTATTTAAAGTATATTATATTTAAAGTATATATTTGTGTGTATATATATAATAAATATAGATTATTTTTACATCTATACATTTAAAGTATGTATTTAAATTATATCTGGTACGGCCATACTGAGATGAAGGAGGCCTGGCCTCTAACTTTGGATCCAAAGTCTGCTGAAGCTAAGATAGATCATTCTGTTGTTTTTTCTGGACTCTTAACTGTGCAAAGCCTGTGTGTCCTTACTCTGACCTGATTTTGTTCATTTGCTTTACAGCGTGGCTACTTCAGAAGGTGGTTTTACATTTCTTCCATAGTAAATACATCTATTTATTGTGTGTTCCAGCACTTGTTTATACATTGTTTAACCAAAGGATAAAGTAGAAAGGAGAGATATTATTATTTTTCAATGTCAATGTTATAATTCTCTCCCACACTGGAATAGATGGAAGAACCTATCCCACTGTTTGCAGCATTGCTGCTTTCCATTTACTGAGCAGAAAAGAATGCCACAGTGTCTACCTCAAAGCCAATGGTTTAGGCTCCCTGTCTAATATTATGATGATGTTTATAAGAAAATCAAACATACTTGTTCCATCCTGTGATCAGTAATGGAAACAAACTGACTCTCACAATGAACTAATTGGCTTGCTGAGCCAGAATGGTCTGGGTTGTCTGCATGTTCTCCTGTGAGGTAGAGGCTGAGTATCCAAAAAGTCCGAAATAGCAAAACAGCATCTGTTTCATTAGAGTCAGGAAAAAAGGTGGAAATGGTTTAACAGCTGTGAAGTCTACAGACCCAGTCCTAACTGGAATTGTCTCAAAACAATCAGCTAACTAACTGAATTAATTTCACATAGTGCATGAAGACATAAGGGCCAATTTGGGCGTATCTACCTAGAAGGACATTTTCAGATTTAATGGTACTGATGTCATCTTTTGTAAGGCTTGTCCACCATGTGATTGGAGGTATCAAGAATGAAACCTCACTTGATAAAACAAATGCAGGCTGTGAAAAATCAGAATGGATCCATCTTAAAAATCTGTCCTCGTTCCATGTAGTGGAGAAGGGCTATGAATGAATGGTTCACAGATTTCCCAAGTTTCACACCAAAAAGGATGGCTATGTCCTGTGCTTTCAGACTGAAATCAAATCTTTCTTACTTCTAGGAATGCTAGTCTGCCAAAAAAGCTGGTGTTTGAACAGTTCTGCCACTGCACCAAACCCAGATGTTTTCTTCTCTACTCAAATGAAAAGTAAAAAGAAGAAAGGACTATAAAAGAATGCTGGTTAATCATAATACTGTATTTGTCTGTCAGAGGTTTTGCAAAAGGGAGACATGCACTGTTTCACTGGCAATGTATAAGATGGGGCTGGATTCTCAGGCAAACAATCATATGTCATGTATCCAAACTGTCTTTGCTCTGAGACCAACCCAGTCTGTGTTTTGGATTATAAAATGCTAAAAAAATCTCAAGTCTGCACTGGTAGAAGTACTTTCATTTAAAAAAAAAATACTGCTTGTTCTCTTCATTCATCTTTATGAGCTCCAAATGTTGCAGCCTTTCTTCAGCTTTTAGAAATTTTATAAATATCAGGATTATAAAATATCCTTGTGGCACATTTGCCACCAAGTAAAACACAAAATGCCTTTATTTCCCTTGCAGATTATTGCCTTTTTCCTAATCTTTGAAAGTGTGACTTATCTTGAGAACTCTTGTCGTCCCCAATCCCACTCCCCCCCCTTTATCTTCAGACTTTTAGAAGGACAATTTAATTTTTTTTCTCTTACACACTTCCAGTTACTGATAAAACACCTAGGAAATTTTTCCATCCCCACTATTTTTACATTACAATATTTTTTTGGCACATCACCTTTTGTGCCATTTGGTGTCACTCTACAAATAAGCAGAAGACTGCAATCATTTTATTTCTGGCTATTTAGTTGTAGGACTAGTGCAATTTCTCACTTCTCCACAGTAACCTGATTTTAATGTGCTTCTTGTCTTTAGAGTGAGTGATGCCAAATGGCACAAAGTCTTGTGTCAAAGTCTTGTGCAGAAAGTGATATAAAAAACTGATACGAATCCTGCCCACTCTTTGGGCAGTCAATGAAGACTTCTACAGTCAGTCCAAGTGTCAAGGTGGTTTTAATTTTGAACACATGTACAAATGAATAGTTCCTTCTTTATTCAATAAGAAGCTGGACTAACATATTTCTAAAGGAAAGAAATAGCTTCATGCTCAACCTTATTAGGATCAACTAAGTAGAAAAATTTACCAAAATCCAGCACAACATTTTGTTAGAACTTAAATAAAAAAAAAAGTCATCCCCAATATCTGTATCTCTATATTGTCTATCTCTCTAGATGTGTATCTCTAAGACACACTTCTACATTTCTCATTCGAGAGTTCTTTACAACATTTCTTGGAGTAGGTCTGCCCTGGCAAGGATAAACTAAAACTGGAAAAGTCATTGTGTACAAGCATGTTTCCCAGACTGTACAACCAGTGTGACAGAGCCAAAGCATCATGCGAGTGAGCTTCAGCTTCTGAGTCACTAAGTGAAAGGGAACCATTGGCAACGGGTAACTGTTACAGCTTACTCTAGATGATCACATGGTCACAGGGTGTCAGGGGTTGGAAGGGACCTTGGAGATCTTCGAGTCCAACCCCCCTGCCAGAGCAGGACCATACAATCCAGCACAGGCCACACAGGAACGCAGCCAGGGGGGTCTTGAAAATCTCCAGAGAAGGAGACTCCACAACCTCTCTGGGGAGCCCGTTCCAGTGCTCTGNAGAGGGATAACAATTTTATGCTCTGCTGTTTCTGTGGTTGATTCAATGCTTCTCTCTTGAGACTGAAACAGCTGACAAATGTTACAATGCAGTATAGTACAGATGGTAATAGCATTTGTATTTGCAGATATGCTGGTTTACATCAGAGATGAGTAAAGCATCAAGTGGTCAAATTCTACGCTAACGTAACTCCCTGCATAACTTTTATATTTACCTGTGATTTCAGAAGTTTGAAGTAAATGAAGGGTTTGATTCTTGTGTTTCATATTCCAGTGATGGATTAAAGAACTCTGGTGTACTGTCTAAAATAAAGAATTGTGTCTTTGGCTACCAATAAATTAAAGGTATCTGCAATTCAGAAGGTCAGGAGGGATTCTGAGTGCATAGAGCATCATTAACCTACTTTCATCTGCAAAACAAGTTTGTATTCACTCACTCCTTATTCCAGTTTGTCCTAATACACCCCATATCCATTTTGGACAGTTTGCTGGATACAGATAGCAGCATTTGAAATTCTTCTTAGTCTGCTTCATCGTGGATATTAAATGGCTACTTGTACACTGGATACAATGTTCTTATTGTCAACAGCCTAAAGCTACTAAAAAGTGAGTATTGTGAGGGTTTTCTCAGGGTACCAAAGACAACATTGTTAATTTGGGGGCCACTTTATCCATCAAGTTCTCTGCCTATTTTGCAACAATGAAGATCTTCCTAAAGATCTTCCTAACTAATTCCCTTGTCAGGTGAAAATCCTGGTGAAGAGCAGAGCCTGCAAGCACAAAGCTGACTTCTATTAATATCAGAGATCAGAAGCATTGCTACTGAAGTGGCTGGCTGAAGCCTGGCAGACATTTAGCTCTCCCAGCTCTGTGCATCAACAGTGTCTGCTGGCACAGGGTAAGAATAAACAGCACTGCATAGCAGAGGAAGGCTAGAACATCTTCAGCAGACACAGCCAGATCCGCTGCAGTTTATCTGCCAGAATCCTTAAAAGGTATGAGTGGAAGAGTCTGAGCTAGAGAACACCTGATAAAGGAAAGAGACTCTTTATTTATTTATTTGGATTCTTAACTACAAGAAGTTTACAATGCCCTTTCTCTCTTCAGCTGCTCTAACAGGAAAAGAATTGGCTGGACTTGAACATGTCTCCTTTTTCTCCTTCTCTCTCCCCAACACGCCCCTCCCCACCCATCCCCCATTTATGCTTTTCTGTTCATACAACAAAGAGGGATCTAAAAAGAGGACCACCCTGCCAACGACTAAGCCACCAGCAGGCTTAGAATATTGTGCAAATAATCTTCAAAATGTCTGAGCAGATTTCAATTACTCTTTTCAAAGATTTGCAATTCCCACTACAGTCTATTGTTTGATTTCACTAGGACATTCTTCTCCTAAACAGCTCGACTACTGCTCTGTAGGGAAACAAGCAAACACCATACAGTAGATTTAAAGCCAAACTTAGAAAAAAAAATAATATTTTTTTTTTTAAAAGCCTCTCCTGAACATAGAAGTGTTTTCCAAGACAATATGAATTTGGTTTCCACTGCTTATAGCTGAAGGAAAGCATGGGGGATGTAACTCATTCTCCTTTGATGCTCAGTGTGGATATTACACTGAACATCAGAGGAACAATGAACGATGTTTCCCATTTTTTCCATTAGCTTTGTTTGGGTAAGCAATCATTTCTCTTGTGTCTGTTTCAAAAGGGAGCTGCAATTTTGCTCTTGACTGTTTTCCTAACAGCAAATGGAAAGAAGGAAAAGAGAAGAAGCAAAAAAGAGAAAGAATAGAGGGAAGTAGATGTTCACAGCAGACAGCCTTCTAATGCACTGACTGGTTACTGGGCATGAATTGCAGAGAATTTCAGTGGGAACTAATTATGTCCAGAAGTTTTCCAAGAACTGCCAGTCTTGAACTGCTGCAGGAAGCAGTTTCCAGAAACACATCATTCTTTCACATCTACTGCTGCAGTTCTGATGTCCTTCACAGTACTGGGCTGGGCATAAAGTGACGTCTGAAGCCACCGCAGCAGCCCATAGAAGTTTTGCTCAGTGAAGGAAATCTTTTGCTGCCTGGTGGGACAGCAGGGCTGCCTGTGCCACCCTCCAGGATGAGATGCACGGTGACTGAAGGACAAAACCAGGAGCAGAAAAAAAAGAATGGTTTTCTGTGGCTGTGGCTAGCTTTGTGTTATGCTGAAGGCCATGCTGGTGCAAACTCAGATGAGGTCTTAAACCTATTTCTGAAGAGTCATTTGAGTGCCCCTTTAGCTGTGAAAGGAGGCCCAGGCTTTCAAGATAACAAAACACATTCATCCTTAAAGTGTGTATCTTGCCATTATCACCACATTCTTCCTGCACACTGTCCTGTGCATGCTTTCTTGTCTCTGGCAGACATCTCTGCACAGAGTATTGTGTGAATCAAAGCGGGACAACAATGTGTAGACATTGTTAAAGGAGGTACCATTTTCATTCCCATTCTGACAGTTCACGTTTAAATGAAGGTTTTGACATAAATGAGGGAAAATTGAAGTAGTCTCTTAGCTAATCTGAAAGGAATCTCTTCTGATGTACTTTCACTAAACAAAGCCAGAAGTCCCAGAGCTGAATTTTATCCAAACTAAAGCCAACAAACCGTTATTGTTGGAGGGTTTTATATCATGTTTTCCATTGTCATTTTGACATGAAACAGGCAGAGGCTTCCCACTTTGTAAACTCTAAGACAAGAAGGTTGGCTCTGAAGTAAAAATAAATAAGTAAAAGCAGTGGTTGGAAGTAGGTTAGGTTTTCTCAAAGCAAAATGGAGAGAAATTTTCCTATGAAACATAAGATGATAAAAAATTATGACTGCTTGAAAATAGAAAGGAAAAATATAATTTACTATGCTTCTGCATGAAAGATGTATTGCTTTACAGACAATGATGGAAATCATTCCTTCTTTCAGCCTTCCAGCATTTCAAATGGGATAAGCATACCTCTCTATCTCTGTTAGTCTTACAGAAAAGATTTTCTGACTCCTGTAATATATGATTTTTTACTGTTCGTGGGGATTATCAGTTCCTTAGCCACAGCAGGGAACAACACAGGGGTTACTCTTTGAAACTGCCATACAGACTCAAAGCAATGTGATAAATAGCAATAACATGGTCCCTACACATAAATATGGGAATTTCCCCAAAACACAAGGTGTCTGACTGTGCTGAATGAAGAAAGATCAGGAAATTCTGTGGGAATTCATGGACGCTGCAGAGAGAACAGAAAGTAAAGTTTCACAAACCCTTGCATCAAAAAAATCAATGGAAGAAAGAAAATCCATAGAGGTGTAGCTGTCCTGCACCAGCAGCTAAGCCAGAGCACTGTCTCCCCTATCTACTGTGCTACTGCAGCATGACCATGGGAAGTCAATGGCAGTGAGTCATCATTCAGTGTGTCTCTAAAGGAGAGAACACCACCATGAGCAGCACAACTCCAAACAGCCTTCTCTCTAGGAAGAATCTACTGGAAGGAAAGGTAGGCTGGTAAATTATGGCAGCAGGTAAAATGATGATGCTAAAAGTTTGTTTCCTCTGTTCCATCTGCCAAAACCCCAAATCAGAACATCTGAAAACTGTAAACAAAGAAGTAGTGGGTACTGAACTCTACACAACATTGACTTGTACAGTCTAAATTTACCAAGCTACTGCAAGGAGAATGAGCTAACAGTTGTCACATTGAATAAAGAAAGAAATTATACCCTTTCCAAATTTGAGGGGTTTTTGGTTGGTTGGTTGGGTTTTTTGTTTGGGTTTTGGTTTGGGTTTTTTTTATGTTACCAATAAGAAATTAAATTGTGCTCCATTACATAGAATTTCTGCAATGATATAGGAACCTACTCCAATTAATTCAAGACCTCATTTTTTTTAACAACATCTCTTTGCCATTGACACCAGTTTTCCTTTTCTTAGCTATTTCTCCTGTTTCTTAAACAAGCATGACGAAAGGACTGCATAATCTGGAGTATTAATTGACATGGCCATCAAACTAATTTCTACTTCTGTGGGTTTTCATCAATTGTTGTTTCAAACCAACAAATCAAAATTTGCAACTGTTACAGCAGCTGTGGCTCATGCCCTTCTCCAGACTACTAATGTACCATGACATCAGCAGGAATATTGTTTTTATGGTGTCTGCTAGCCTGGGAGAGCAAGCTTAATTATTGTTTCCCCCTACTGGTAGGCTGAGCTTTTCACAGAATCACACAATCACAGAATGGTAGGGGTTGGAAGGGACCTCCAAAGATCACCGAGTCCAACCCCCCCGCCAGTGCAGGTCAAAACTAGAGCAGATCATGCAGAAATGCATCCAGACAGGTACAGAAGGAGGCTCCACAACCTCTCTAGGGAGTCTCTTCCAGTGCTCTACAAACTTTACAGTTAGAAAGCTCTTCCTCATGTTGAGGTGGAACTTCCTGTACTCTAGCCTGAATCCATTGCCCCTCATCCTATCACAAGGCACAAGTGAAAAGAGCTTGTGCCTGCCTTCTTGACATCCATCCCTTATGTATTAATAGACATTAATTAGATACCTTTTTCAACTCTGAAATGATTGCTTTTAATACAGGATGATAAAACACAGCCTGCCTCATTTCCACTACTAACCAAGACTATAATTTCTCACTTATGAGGTCAGGTATTTCCCATTTTCTGCATTCACTAACTGTTGTGTAATGTTGGCATCAGCTAAGATTTTGCCAGGGACACCTGACTGATGATTTCAAACGTCAAAACTATGGCAGAAGCTGGAAAGGGAAATAGGATCTGCTTGTAATCTGCAGCACTAAAATGGGAGCAAGTGTAATTGCTCTGACTGAGGCATCAACAGTAATATCTCTGCCAGAGACAACACCCTTCTACCTTTGCCTGTTCCCCTTTTAATAAAGCAGTGGATGTTTCCAACACCATCTCCTCTTTTGAAAAAAATCTCTCTACATAGATTTGGTCTCAAGTCAAAAACAAATCTGGAAAGTAATGAAAGGGGTATATAATGGTCTCATTTTCCTAAGGCTAAAGTCTTCCAGAGGCGTGTGATCTAAAATGTGTTTATGAAATTTGTCATATTTCCAAGAACATATATATCATGTTTAGAGGGGGTGGATTCCCTAGGCTTTCATTTAGCATGATTTTTCCAGCCCAGAAAAGAATGTTTTAATTTTCCTAAGCATAACCTTGCCTGCAGTGTGCTTGGTAAAAAAAAGTTAGGAAAAATGGAACAGCACTAGACCCCTGATCCTTCATACCTTCACACAGTCCAGGTTACTCATGATGGTATAATTATCTGTGGGCACACAGACATGCATCATCTGGTTTTACCTTCAAAACTCTGGAGGGGGACATTTCTGTCTTACCAAAACCTTTGAGGAAAGACAGTTGTGACCCACTGACTTCATTACCTAATCCAAAAGAAGACAAAAAAGTGGGTGCTCAGCATAAATATTTCTTTGCATGCTGCCTCCTGAAACCTATGTGTAATGGTTAAATTTCATTTTAAAACTGTGGTTGGTGACTGAAGGCAATGTGAACGATCAATAAGGCTTCTCTGGGATATCACAGGATCCAGTTGTTGTCTCAGAGTAAGCTTCCTTGACCAAACATCCAAGATAGTACTTACATTGCAAGGAAAACACTACATTACATTAGAGCAAAAGATTATTTGGAGAGTTTCTGTCTCTCTCTCACGCCACTTTTAGAGAAGTAGGGTTTTCCTGATGACCTCAGTGAAGTTCCTCAGGGATGTACATATGAGAAGTGTCATCTTTCAGGACACTAACATGTCCTTTAACCATCTCAGATGCAGCTGAGACAGGACCAAATCCATATGACCTCTCTTTTGGCACTGATGTGAGCAGGGTGGTGCACGTGCTTCCTTTGTAGCCAGTGGAAACTGCCAAATCCATCTGTTCTGTCTAGCTAAAATTTATGCTGTCTTGTAGAAATAGCTGCCATGTAGTACAAGATAAATGGATGATAAATGATAAGATAAATGATATAAGCTGTAAGGCTAGCAAATGGTTGCACAAACCATGCTTCTGGGTAGAGGATGGATTTCTCTTCTAAAGAGGCATTCTAAGTTCTTATACTTTTTGGTAGTTTGATAGGCAGGATGAGCAGGTGTCTTCAGAGGGTGGAACTGAGTATATGTTGGAATCTGAGTTATCTGTCATGTCTGAAGTAACAGCTTCATGTCAGGAGGCATTTTATCCTGAACAGAGTTAGGGCTTGCAAACACCTTACATTAACTTGACACACATCAGAAAACCTGAGTTGTGTCAAGGTGATTTCATTTGCAGGCTAAAAGCATCCTAGTGGTTTACCAGGACATACAGCTTTTGTTCATGGAAGCTGCAGAAAATTCCTTGCCAGAACTGAGCCAGAACTCAAACTTTTGAAGAGTCCAACCCGAGGCAGTACTCAAATCTCCATTCCTAGCTATTACAGTAAGACAAAAGAAAGAAACACATAGCCCAGAGGTACATTTGACTATCCTAAATACAACAAAACAGTGTATTCTCAGCAGTTTCCTTAATATCTTGCCAAGTCTTGTCTCCTGGCAGCCTTACCCAAGGAAAATTTTATATTGACTTTTATTTGATACTAACCACATAAACATTTTTCTTGACAAGAGAGAGCATTTTAGCATGTCTGGAAATTCTCTTTTGAGTCGTGGAAAGTTTTGCTTCCCAGTCCATTGCTGCCCTGCACGTGAATTACTGATATTAATCAACTCATCTCTTTCCTTTTTTCTTTTTCTTTCCCAGGAAAGCATATTCAAATGTGTGGAAAGGAACATTCCAAAGAGAGGACAGAATTTGATATTTTAGAGGATAACTAGTGTTTTATCAATTTCTCTGTGTAACCTCATTCCTGTGAATAGTATGGAAGTTAGCCCAGCAAGGAAATGTTACTACACCATGAAACAGGAATGTGGCAGTGAAATGAGAATACTCCCTCACACTTCATTTGTATATTGTTCTTCTACCTAAAATTTACTATTTCTTGAGTCAAATATGTGTCACACCTCAGAAATGTCCAGGGATATGACCAGAGTGAGGGAGAGAGACTTGGTACTCAGGGGGAATTTGGTTATTGGGAGGAAAAAAAAAGGATATTCTTTTTTATATTGGATGGTCACTTAGTCATCCCTCTGAAGATATATATGTAAAGATATGCATAATGCATATTAAATATATACACTATGTATATTATTTGCTGCTGCAAATACATATATTTACTCAATTTTATAATATTTTCTTCAGTGAGGATTACTGAAGAGACAGTTTATATACTGGAAAAGCAGATACAGAAAAACATCACTTTGCAGTACACTATATTCATTCTCTACACAACATCTTAATATGCATTGAGTTTTTTTAAGATACTTTAAATGGCTTAATCTGTGTCTTTGCTTGGCAAGGGTGGCTGGTATTTGGGCATGCTGCTGTTGCACATGATGTTATCTGATTTGCTCCTGCACAAAGCCCCCTGAGCTCCACTGCCAAAAGCCTGCTGATGGTCTCACAGCCACCTCCTCTGCAGAGGTGCCTTTCCAGGTACCCTGAGGCATATAAATTTACCATTACATGGCTAAAGTTTTCATGATTTGTGTAGGAGTAGGGTAGGGTGTGGTTTTAAAGGCATTTGGCTTTACTTCACTACAGTTTAGTTGGCTGCTGCTTATCAAGTTATTTGTAAAGTTATTTGTTGCATTGATTCAGGAATAAATACATAACAGATCTTTTCTATTTACAAGAAAGGAAAATATTTTATCTTAAGGAAGGTCTGGTTTACAATGTCTGGCAAACAGGAACAGAGCACATCCATAAAAGGTCAGTTGTACTTGTGGAATGTCTTCTGTGCAACTTAAATATTCATACCATACTTATCTGCAGTCTAAATTGAATTATTGTATACCAAGATTTTATTTTTTTTCCCCTCTAAATTCCATATTCATTTGTTTTTTGGTGTTCTCACTCTCTGTAAATATGCACATGCATACTCACACAGCCTCCTAGATACCATCAGCTGCTAATCAGTCTTGTGAGGAACAGAAACAGCCTGCAGCTGCACAATTCAAACTATTTCAGCTGTGGGAATTAATTTACTCTCTTGCTTTATGTCAAAGTAATAATCCCATAAACTGATAGAGTTTTTAAGAGTGATGTATAAAAATGTTTCATCAAAATGGTGCAAAATATAAATGCTCTTTTTGCATGCAAATTTCTAAACAAATTCCCACATTGCCCATGGAAAACATACAAATTCAAAGGAGAGATAATAAATAAATAAATAAATAAACCCTTGGAAGCTGACTTATTGCTTGGGATTTAATAATTTTCAGGTAGTATTGTTAAACTGTTATTCCAAGAGTTAAAAGAAGCAGTTTAAAAACTGTCTACTGCCTGTAAGAGGAAACCACATAAGAACAATAACAAATGCAGCTAAGGCAAACAGCACTGTACAGTCCTTTTAACCACAGAAGAAAGCAAAGCTTCAGCGTTAAATATCTGACTGCTGAATTAGTGAAGGAAAAGTGTCCTGGTGAGATTTGTGAACACACATTTCTTACAAGCTATTAAAACCACTGGTGAAAATAAAAAGAAAATAAGAACATAAGAAGCTTGAATTACTCACCGTCTTGTTGTGCCAAAATAACTGAGGGTTGAAACACGGCGAGAATGAGCAAAGTTACTTTTTGCACAAAGCTCATCATGTCTAAATATTAGACATGAGACTCTCTGTGCAAAAATAAAAATGGGGGGGGGAAGAAAAATCTATTCAAAATAGCAACATCGGTTGTTCCCTGCCCTTCCAGCACCGGGCCATGTACAGAACTCAGCCACAAGCATTCCCCAGCTTTGGCCTTAAATAGGAAAAAAATTGGCTTACGTTACTTTTCCATCCCCTTTACTGAAACATGAGAAGAAGACCCATCCCCTAACAGTAAATGAATGATTAATATTTCTCTTGGCTTTACAGAAGAATGAAGTCAACTAAACAAGACACACAGCACATCTGGAACTTTTGTGTGCATACCAAATACACACTGAGACCGTATATGTGTAAGTTATATGCATGTGAAAAAAGAAGTCCTGTAGTAAAGCATTTTTCCACTCTAATTAGGAGTCAATGGGTACAGCCCAAAGAGGATTTTGAATTCTTAGTGTTCCCTAGCAAAGATAAAAGGTAAGTACCTGATGTGCACAAACTGAAAGAACTCCAGAACTGGAGGACCAAACCTGGATATTTCTGTTGATACTTAATCAGAGTTAATGAAAGAGGGGCCTGAAAAGTACAACACTTCTGTAGAGTGTTTTTCTCACTATCTCTGCCTCACACCATGATTTTGTGTGACCTGTGGAGATAGCAAACATTAAAAAAAAAAAAGTAAAAGATCCCAAATCAGAAACCTCCATCTCCCAAACTAAAAATCTTCAAACAATTTGGTTTTATGCTGTCATTACAACATTTGAAAGGAATGCAGAACAAGTGCCACCTATTCCTTTACTGTTTGCTCCTCAAAGAAGAAGGTGTAGCGGACAACAACAGCAACAACAAAACCATAAATCTCAAGACTAGAGAATAGTATCAGAAAGCACAAATTTATATTCCAAATTAGATGGCTTAAGCTGGTTTTGTTATGAAATAGTTTTGCTGGGAATGTAGCTTTAGGGACAAGTTTGGGAGTCTCCAAACTGAATTCAGAAAGATGTCACAGTGTGCAAAACAACCACTAAACTAATTGCTGTTCTCAGTTGATTAATTTGATCCAGGTCATTAACTGCAGGAGTACTCATTCATTTGTTCTTAAGTGTTGCTGAGATTACAGTGACCCAGAGAACCCTCTCTCCTATCTATAGTTCATTAATGCTGTATGTATAACAAAATAAGAGCAGCTTGAGGCTAACTAACCTTTAATCTGATAGGTACTGGGTCTCATTTAAAAAAACATTTACCTGAAAGACATTTGCACTTAAACCAGAAAGTCCTCTTCTGTCGGGATGACCATAGGTGGAAGAGGTTAAAGCAAGTGTGAAGAGATCTTAAATAATTTGATTCCACTTTCAACATACTCTGAGGGGTTCTTTTGTGTCTTAAAATATTCATAAGGCTTGATATATTTCAGAAGAATTACAGAACACATTTTGGAGTTAAATACCTCCCATTTTTCATGTTGCCTGTGTTGGGATGGTGGAATTACTTCATGCAACCTGTGGTTTTCATAACCTGTTATTACTTAACAGGTTTGGTTATTTTGTTGATAAACTTCAAGCAGTTACAGTCAACAAAAAGCCAACTACATCCTGTTGAGCTGTGCTAGAATGTGAGACAAAATACTTCAAATTTTAATGCAGAGGCCTATAAGGCTTTCTTCTCTTTTGAAGTTATGCTCAGGCCATAAATCAGAACCACAATATCTAAAAATACCTGCATTGATCTGTTTGGCTGTCTTCAACAGAATTATACAAACAGACCAAACACTGGATCCAAACCATTCTCAGCTAGGGAATGAGTTACTGTTTATAAAAACCACATGCAGATGAGTTTTTATTGCCACTTTACTTTCCATATTAATGCCTATATGATTGTCACAGTAACTATTCAATTTACATGAAACCTAATCAATGTTACCTGGTAAATCATAGAATCATAGAATCATAGAATAGGCTGGGTTGGAAGGGACCTCAGAGATCATCGAGTCCAACCCTTGATCAATTACTGCCACAGTCACTAGACCATGGCACTGAGTGCCACATCAAGTCTCTTTTTAAATGTCTCCAGAGACGAAGAGTCCACCACCTCCCCAGGCAGCTCGTTCCAATGTCTGATCACCCTTTCTGTGAAAAATTTCTTTCTAATATCCAGTCTGAACTTCCCCCGGCACAATTTAAGACCATGCCCTCTTGTCTTACTGAGAGTTGCCTGGGAAAAGAGACCAACCCCCGCCTGGCTCCATCCTCCTTTCAGGTAGTTGTAGAGGGCAATGAGGTCTCCCCTGAGCCTCCTCTTCTCCAGGCTGAACAGCCCCAGCTCCCTCAGCCTCTCCTCATAGGATCTGTGCTCGAGTCCCTTCACCAGCTTGGTTGCCCTCCTCTGGACCTGTTCGAGGACCTCAATATCCTTCTTGAACTGAGGAGCCCAGAACTGAACACAGTACTCGAGGTGTGGCCTTACCAGGGCTGAGTATAGGGGCAGAATGTTCACATTTAAATGGCCAAGGAAAAAGTAAAAGAAATTTCATCACGGTCTTTGATTTAAAGTCACTTTCATATTGAATTCTACGAATTCTTCATCCCATTTAACCACCATAAACTTTTCTCTACATTTCTTGCTTACCCTTAAAAAAAAAAGAGAACA
Organism: Chloroceryle aenea; assembly: GCA_013399075.1. NCBI lineage: Eukaryota > Metazoa > Chordata > Aves > Coraciiformes > Cerylidae > Chloroceryle > Chloroceryle aenea. The sequence continues at coordinate 62,191 of VWZY01002510.1, forward strand.
CCTTTGGTGACTCTCTATTTTCACTAGTGCTTCCCCTCAGTTTGCACAGAATAACACTTGTTGGTTGAGTAAAATTTAAATTATAAGAACAGTTCTGGATTGTTCACCTTGGCTATTAAACTAGACTCTAACTAGATTATGAACCCAGATTTATCCATGACACCTACTATTTCCCTTAGGCATTGGAATACCAATCTGTAGGTTTGAATTTGTACAGAAGTATGTTCTGAGGTTTCTGTAGAGAAGCATAATCAACATCAATTAATGGTTACATCCCATAAAATAAAATAAAATCTAAGTACCTTATCTTTCTTGGGTTCTGCAATATAATTGTTGTGGTTCAACAAAAAATGAAGGGCAATGTTTAGTTACAGTGGAATTTCTCATTAATGCTACCTTCATGTAGCTGTTGTTGTAGAATTTATCTTATAATCCTAGTGTCGAACCAGAAGGCAATTGCCACTTACCATCATGAGTCAATTCCCTTTGACTGGAATGGATCTGAACAGACTGGAACACCACCTTTCCTTGAACATCTGTGGGCACTTTATCATCAAAGTCTTCCTCTTCACATTCTCTGCACCAAAACAGGTGTCCTAGAAACTCAGCTGTCTTGATTCTTATGTCTTGCAGGCAGTTTTGGAGTATTTAGCAAGCAGTTCTTGGTTAACACTCATCTTCCCAGGGAAGTAATGTCTTGACATCTGGACTAAACTGGAAAAAGGCACTGATATCAGAACTGGAGCATTTTGCAGAATAATTACTTGTAAAATTTATTGAATGGATCTGAAGCATACTGCAGGTACCATCAAAGATGTGTAGACCAAAACTATTGACCAACCTCTATGTCAGTTGACTGGAGTATTCATGCTGGTCCTGCAATGTGAGATTCCTTGTGTATGTTTGAGTCTTGTGACTAGTAACATTCTGCCTCAGAAAGATGAGAGATGTGCTTTTACATATTTATCAGGTGACCTCAGGTCCCTCTATCCAAAAGGTCACTCATTAAGCAAATGATCTAAGCATGACTTTGAAAGTTCCTGAAGTTCTCACCTCTAGAACAAGCTGGCAGCTATCCCTTCTTTCCAAGAGAGCTTGATTTTCTTTTTTTTGGTAGTTGTAATTACCTCTATGTCAGGAGCAAGATATTTATTTTTTGTTCTGCATGGATCTTAAATGACAGTAAAGAGTCTCAAAATTTAAAAAGGAATGCATAGTTTCACAGAAATAAACCACTCTAAATAGTGCAAATAGTGATCAAAAACACTAGGAGGAAAAAGAAAAAAAAAAGACTGAACTTAGGTAAGTGTGTGAAGAAACCTGTTGCCAGATTGTACTCAGTGAACAAATGCACTCTGCTAAGGACACTCTTTTCTCTTGAAGCCTACTTTTTAAAGACAATCTGAATCTAGAGCCACTAAACAAAAAACCTCCATGCACTTCATCAACTATTCTTGTTTATAAGCTAGAAGGAATGCAAATTATGACTGATGTCTTAATAGACAATTACAGCAATTAAGAGGGTCAACTAGATGAAATTGTTTCATTCTTTTCCCATCTTTTAATTTTCACTGAAATTGTTTCCTAAGACAATGGGAAATCAACTTTTGAGACAGCCTCTTGATCACATGTGCTTTCTTTTCAGTTTTGCACAAATAAAAATTCTCTTTTTTGCAAAAGTCCTGTGCAGATTAAATAAAATCCTTCATCTGAGTCATGCTGGGAACTATCTGTGAGTTACAGAACAGCTGTGAAGGCTCCTAAGTCAGAGCCAACATTATGACTGCATACGGGTGAAGCAGACAGCACCCACAGCATTTTCTCTTTACAGCAGGAGGGACAGCCAGCCAAAGGAGTTTAATGACCTTTGGGTGTACCCAGGACTGAGGAATTCAAAATCTACGACCAGGGAGTGGTTTTTCTGTACTGAATATGCACCTACTCTTGTCACCAATGATGGAATCTGTTAATGTAGAATGTTGGCCCCATGCCTTTGTGACAGTGTTCCTCCTTTTCACCCAGGTGTCAAAATTATTTTGCAAGGGATCCTCTCTTGTCTCTAACTCAGATTTCCACTGTAAAAGTGAAAACCCCCAGACCATCACTTCTTAAAGAAATAAATCACACACTTAAGGAAGTATTTCATAAAGTGGTTACAAGACTGTGGCAAGAGAGTGTCTTGTAAAGGCTTTGGTGCTTTACAGATTGTGGCTGTTGGACATTAAAATAACATCAAATGGTAGAAAATATTTATAAATGTAATAAACTTGGCTGTGTATTTATGTTTATGTTTAGTTTTACACAATCACAAAAAACTATATTTTGCTATAGCTCTAAGTAACAAGACCTGTTAAATCCATGAGGAGAACAATCCAAGAATGGACTATTGTACTTGAGCTATTGGTTTATGTAGGACCTCAGCATAGAAAGGGTCTAGCTCTTAGGCTTCAGCACTAGCAATCCAGCATGTTATGAACACTTTTTTTTTCCTTTTATTTTTAATTAAAAAAAAAAAAAAAGGAAGAATAAGTGTAAGATATAGCCAAGATTTTCTGTTTAAATTGTTTCACATTTTTCTGTTTGCTGATTTACTGTTTTTCTAATGAGGGAATAAATATTCTTGTTTGAGTTTACTAAAGTATAACAAAAGGCTGTCCATACACATATGACTCATCCTTTAGAAAAACCAGAAGAACAGTGGATTAAATGCTTTAACTCTTGATCTATTCAGAATTAACATGATTGCAAAAGAAATTCCCAAGTTAAAACAAATGAATTTTTTGAAAAAATACCCCTTTTCTAAATGCAGGCCACTGCAGCTGTGCAAGTAGGTCAGAGAACATGGAAATATAAGAGTCCTTCACTAAAAATGAAATCCCAGTCTAAAAGAAAAAAAAAAAGCAATATCAGTCTTCAGGAGTAGTCAGACCAGTTTTCACTGGCCAATGGTATGAGGCAGGTATGACGTTCTTTTCTGGACTGCAAGTGCTCCCTGTGTCCCAAAGAGCACACTGATTTCCTAGAATAGAGAAACAGCATCCAGCTGCTTTTCTGGAAGGAGGGGAAGCGTACCATGCTGGGGCCAGCCCTGATGCTGCTCACAACCATGGGTGGGTGGCCTGGATGGCTGGCTGTGAGGATTCTCTTAACATCTATTTTATAGGATTTATTCTAAGCCATGGCCTCTTGTCACATTGTTTTTAATCTGCTGTTAGCCCCAGTATATTGTCATAGAGCCCAGCATACATTTGCTATCTGAAAGCAGTGGCACTTATTAACCTGTTCAATACCATGCATGGAAGAACAACTTGGGACCTTAACTTAGATATATGGGTTGACCTGTTCTTCATTTCAAAAGTAACTTTAAAAATACATTTCCTTTCAAGTTGGATCCTGTCCTAAGAATATTAAAGCATCACCTGGTATTTGAGAGCCTCAAAGTCTGTACTAATAATATATAATGGCAGGTAAAGAAAATTTTCTTTAAAAAATATAAATAGGTATAAATAGTCATACTACTGATTTGAACTAATTTTATGGCTAAGTTCTATATGGGCTTGCAGGCTTCTTTTAAAATGTCAGAATGGAAAACCCTAGTTCAAACATGTCAGTAGTATGTTGGTAAAACCTGTTTACACTATGACAGGGAAGTCTGGGAAAGATTTGTTTGATACTCTGAGAAAAAGATACCACAAAACCACCCCAAAGTAGTAGCAACATAGTTGTGGTGGACTCCAGTGACCGAGTTAAATAGTTAGAAAAGAATCATCTGGAAAACAGAATGAAAATATCACACATTCATTCTTTCTCAGCCTTGCAAAATCTGTGGCATGAAGAGTGGTAATAATGTAATTTTTTTTTACTTTTTATACTTGAACAATTCATGTTCATGGCTTGGGTTTAAACTATCCTGTGAATCCAAAAACTATTATGCCTCATTCAAGATCCATTTAGTCTGTGTTTCCTAAAGACCACAGATGCTTTCTAACTCTTTTACAAAGAATTGGGTCTCATGGGAAAGTGGAAATTATATATAATAGAAAAAAATAGACTGGAACAATATAACAACTTTTTTTCTTTTTTTCTTTTTTTAAATAGACAGCTTTAAGGTGTGAAATCTTCTTGCTTCTTAATACAATAATGTATTCTTAGCAGATCTACACACGTGGAAAATTGAGAGAAGTATCTACTCCAGTTAATTAAATCCATACGATGCTAGTATTGTAATTACAGAAAAGTACCACAGTCATCATTTTGAAAGAAGAGTGTAACTTTAAATGAAAATACATGCAACCCCACCTTCCCAGCCCCAGCTGAACTCCCTGCTCAGGATGTTCCACCAAAACCTTGCTAGAGATCAGTCAAGCTCCAAGGAAGCACACTATCGAGGAAATCTTGCATGGAGAAAATTAAAAGGAACAGCAGTGGAAAGAATCTCTCAGTGAAAGCCACTATTTCTGATTAGTATTTATTTTAAGACTAGAGATCTGGTGTGGGTCATTCTTTCCTGATGGCAGCAGGGTGGTGTCTGTTGCAGTAGCAGTGCTCAGCCAATTCAGTAGATAGGAGAGGAAGGTGTCAATTGCAAAAAGATCCCCCAGTGGGAACCAAAGAATCTTCAAATCCTCCCTCTCCTGGGCAACTCTGCATCTCATTGTCATGGAAAGAGTGCCAAAAGCCTCCCAGCATATCCTCCACTGCCTCCTGCTTGTTCCCAAAGCCACGCAGCTGACATGTACAGAGGGTTGAAAATCTGACCTGCTGTTATGGAAATCTTGAGCTTTTTGCACAAGAGAGAATTAAGCCTGTTTCCATTCCCAGAGCTTCTGGTGCTGGTTTTGATTTAGAAATTGCACTTCCTAATTTATAAAGGTCTGGGGGACAGTGTTGTTATTGTACTATCTTTCCCATAAACTGCTTTATTGTGCCTCTTTATATTTTGCCATTGTAAGCAAAACTACTGCTCTTGTTATTTTTCCAGCTCCCAGGACCATTTTAACTACTCAGAAAGTGGAGGAAAGATTCTCCATTGGAAGAACAATTAAATTTCAAAATGACTAATTGCTTTACATATACCATCTCTAGAGGTCTGATAACTTTATCTGAGGTGTCATCTTTGCATTAAGCAAATGAGAAACTACAACATAAAGAGGGAATATTTTTCATATACATGCAAAATAAATTTATGAGAAGAATCACAGTCCTACTCCAGTGGCATATTTAATGAATTACAGTTTATGGAGGTTATCCTATACCTCAGATTTGTTCCTCACCAGTCAAATAACACTCATCATTATTCTTCATAAACATAACGCATTCCCTCAAATTCTTGGTGCCTTTGGAACCAGAGATGTGCCACCAGTAAGCAAGACAATAAATCCTTCTGAAGTATTATGCTGCTTATTCATTAGACCTGTACCAATGTCCAGACAGGGCAGTTCACTAGATTCTACACTTCTGGCTGCACTTCTGAAGGAAAAAAGGCATTCCTTAAATACAGACACAGCGCAGGACAAACTTCTGAGGATGCATTTAATTCATATTCTTGTAACAGTTAACATCTCTAAAATCTTGCACGAGTACAATATACAGAGGGCTATACTGCTGTTGATGGATATGTTCCAAGCTAAATCAGGCACAACAATGCAAAAACTATCAACAAACTCATGGATTTCACTGACTGATACAAAAAATTTTGGTATAAATGGGAATTTATTTTTTTGCCTTAAGCTGAGTTCCTTCCATTTTCATAATTCAAGGTCACTGCCTTAGGGAAGCAACGAAACCAGAATGATCTTGCCTGATGCTTTCTATCAGTGTCTGCTCTATTGCTTTTAAGTCTGGGGTGACCTCAAGATGAAGTTTTATAGTAGCCTCCTGGGGGTGTGTGCATGCACATTTTCCTGGGTATGATAGAGATTTTGGAGAACAGTATTATACAAAACAAGCACCCTGTAGGTATTAGTTATGAAAAAAACACTGTCAAGCATATTTACTTGTGCCACCTCACAAAACAAAATAAAAGATCTTTTAAACAGCTTTGCAGGTTTCTCTTACATGACCCTCACACACACAGCCAAGTGGCAAAGTGTCTGGTTCTGGGACCTGGCAGCTGGAAAGAGAGAGACCTGCTGAGGGCAGCTGAGTGGGTACAGGAATGCACAACAGCACCTTGAAATGTTAGTGGGAAAAGGAGCAGCAAGTTTGCCACATATTACAACAGGTTGCCATGCTATACAGCATGGTTGTGAGGCATTTTTACCATTTTATATTCACCCTCTGCTGTAAAATGGTTAAAAGTGTGTGCATGTTATGCCACTGCTACATGTCACTGTTAAACCTTAATGACATGGAAAGCTTTATGAAATCTTTCTGAGATAGAGCTTAATTGTATTAAAAATTAGAGCTGCCCCTGCTTTCCATGTTAGCAGCTGCCTCTGAAGCAGATCCTCCTTCCTGCCACATCCTTTCTGCAGCAGGGGTCATGTGCTTTGAGGTCATGGGTTTCGACAGAGCCAACTGCAAGGGCACACATCCTGAAGAAATGTCAAGGAAAATGAAATTGCAGGATATATTTGGTAAAAATTTATAACTACTACACTATAGTCTAAAAACTGATGCCTGCAGATGCTACCATAAAAAAAGTTTTGAATATCAGTACCTTCCATTTAAAAGAAAATCTCACAAGTTAAGTCAAAGACTGAGTGTACCTACCTCTCAGTGATGATGATGTTATGGTACCAATAAAGCAGATTTCTAATGAAGATGAACAGAGAGCATTCTACATTTTGATGATGGATTTTGGTCACATTTGTTTTGTCAGTCTGTGAATAAAACAATATGTAGGTGAAGAAACAGCATGTATTTAAATCAAATCTCTCCTAATATGCAAGCACAGGAGGAGAGGAGAATAGGGACTTGTCTGTTTTATTTTTTTTAAACCCTTTCAAAGTTAGAATGCTGTGTCTTTTCAGAGCTTTTCTTTGAAACCTTAACAAAACACTGTTCTCAAATGAATTCCAGTTAGGAAAATCCAGCTTATCACTATCTTTGGAAAGCTGCAAAGCTGTCAGCAGCAATACTTGAATATTCGTGAGACGTTTTTAATGTGGTACTTGTAAAAGTACAAAAATAGTGGGGATTACAATTTCTTCTGGGCAAAGAGTTAAGAGTAATTCAAACCATAAGAATTCAAAGAATCTGACTTTGAATAACTTCTAATGTTACCAGTCTAACCATGTGCACTACTTTTCCTTTGGACCTAGTGCACTGGCTCTTTTGGATCAAGCCAAACAATCAGTTCATGCAGAGCTAATAACCCCTCAAGAGGCAAAACCAGGTATTAGTCCTCCCCAGAAACACTGCATCTGGTTCTTCCTGGAACTCCTATCTTGGGCTGATATTCTGACAGGTTTCAAGCTGAAAGGAAAAGTTGGAAGATTCTTTTTAGAATAAATCAGAAGTCCAAAACACATAGATGCTCATTATGCAAGTGTTCAAGTAGACATTTATAGACACATCAAGGTCTTTGTAATGAACTAAATAGTGAAAAGAAAACATAACCAAGCAAGAATCTTGCTATAATTTCTACTTCTGTGGGAAAAAATGGCACATGAAAGAAGTAACATTTTCTCACTGTAGAGTTATTCCTACCACTTCAGGAATGGCTGTAGGAAACGAGCTTGGATGGAGAAGAAAATGAGAAGAGATTATGCTCTGCAATTTGTAAACACAATGTATTCTTCTCATTGAGCTGAGTAACACATAAGCCAGACCCTGAATATGTCAAACAATATAAACATCACAGCCCTATTGTGTCAATACAAAGAGACTTGTATTGTCATTCCTTAACATTGAAACACTTTTGACTTCCCCAAAGTTATGTTTGCCATATCTAGGCTGGCTTGATCTCCTTGGGAATCCAGGTTCAAACCATGCTTTGCCAGGCACAAAAAAGACATTTTAAAAATGCTATCAATTTGTCTCCAATGAACATCTGCTGGAAAATAGAAATAGGACCTTTATACATATTGTCTTATTTCAAAAATGTGGAATCTGAGATCTCCTCTAAAAGACAAGGCTCCCCACAGCACTGGAATGGTGTATATATACCTGCCATTTTCCACTAACTCTATTTTCTGATTTTGGAGCTTCTGATCTGGTTCTCATTCTACTTTGATCATTTGATTATCAAAGAGCACCACTAAACATCTGGATTCAGGCTGGACAAAAGGAAAAATCCCAGAGATAAGGTTTACAATGAGCTATTCAGATCTGTGATTGCTGAAGAGCCTGCTCTCCAAGCTTTTATTTCAGATATAAGAAATATCTGGTTTTAAGGGCATCTTGTAATTTTTAAGCTGTAATAAACGGTCTTCACACGGTGAGATTATAAATTAAGTATTATAAAATGATCCTCTCACATATATGTTCACACATCAATACAAATATTTTTCATATTTTTGCTAGTGATCTTCATCTTCAGACAGCATTATTTCCCTATTTGCCTGCAATTAGTTGCCATCTAACCTCTGCTGATTTAACTGAGTCGTTCTGCCTTTGTTTTCCCTTCAAATACAGCTAATGATAACCATCAAAAGAATTACTTATCAAAACAGGTAACTGTAAAAACAGATACAGAGAGCATCAGGTGTTGAAGGGGTGAATTATCAAGGTATGGAGGATGGGTATTGCTGGAGTGACCAGAGAAAGGGAATGCAGAGACTGTGAGACTCAGGTTTTGGTAGGTCTCATGGTTTAGGATCAGGGAGGCCCCTTAGACCAAGCAGTTATGCAGGCAGAGGTTGGTATTTGAGCCACAGACTCTGTGAATGGAAGAAAAAGCAACCTCAGATCACACTAGGACAGAGCAGAAATGCAGAACTGACCTCTTGGCCCTGCTGGCTACCCTAGAGTCTTTCTGCTCTGTGAGCAAGAGGCATGGTGGGAGCATACAGGAAGGTAGGAGCAGCTCTGCTGCTCTCTCCTGTCTCCAAGCTCTTGGGGCAAAGCCAGGAACAACAAAGCAGCACATTTGCTTTACCACAAGACAACCTCTACCCATTGAACTGAGCTGGAGTCAGAAATTTTGACAAATGTCAATTCCTCTGTATGATGACTGAAATAAATGAATGTCAGGACTGACCCATTCCAACTCCAGAACACACTCTGGAATGAGAGAACCCTACAACAAAAATACTTCACGGACCTTTAGACTTTGCAACGTGGTGAATCCAGAAGTTTAGGCATGTGCAAGTTCTGATCTTTCAGAAATTTTCTTGATAAAAAGACCTTTGAAATCAGGTGTAGCTTTAATTCCATTGATTTTCATACTGAGAAAAATTATGCACTAGATTATCAGACAAAACTTGTTTCCTTAATGAACATGACAATGACAGCAATATTTATGTGATTTTGTGAGCCTAATTATACAATCTTATGATTTTAGCATATTCTTTTCAATCAGTTCTTTTTTTTTTCTTATTTGTCTTTGATTCATCTACCTGAACATAAAATACCTGATCTGAAAACATTAATTTCCACTTTCTTTATCCCAATGACACAAATCAATGTTTCAAAAAAGAATGCAGTTTCTTTAAGGTGTACTTGTCCTTTTTTTTTTTTTAAAAACATTTTTATACTTAATATATTATATATTATATTTTATATATATGTTATAAAGTGGCTTTTGTTATTTTTGGAAAATTTATGACCAACGTCTTGACTGAAAAACTTTCTTTTATAGAGATTTCTTTTATAGGGAGTGTATTTTTTGCAACATTTCTTCATAAAATTATCAAGAGCAGAAATAATGTGGGGAAATTCAGGGATTATTGTC
>VWZY01002510.1:80517-150184 GCA_013399075.1 Chloroceryle aenea
TCAGCCACTCCTCCCAGCTTAGTGTCATCAGCAAACTTGCTGAGGGTACATTCTATACCCTCATCCAAGTCGTTGATGAAGATATTGAACAACACCGGTCCCAGCACCGACCCCTGAGGGACTCCACTAGTAACACACCTCCAACCAGATTCTGCCCCATTGACTACAACTCTCTGACTCCTTCCTTTCAACCAGTTCCTGATCCACCTCACTGCCTGATCACCAAACCCATATTTGATCAACTTATCTACAAGGATGCTGTGAGAGACGGTGTCAAATGCTTTACTGAAATCAAGATAAACCACATCTACCACTCTTCCATCATCTATCCACCTAGTAATTTCCTCATAGAAGGCTATGAGGTTAGTCAAACATGATTTACCCTTGATAAAACCATGCTGACTGCTCTTGATGAGCATATGCCCATATGCCCATATGCAGAGCCTTACAAAACCTATGTGCTCAATGCATGTTTTATTTCTGAGATCACAGATATACAGTTACTACATTATATACCTCTGTATCTTCCATAGTATATTATTAATTTCCTTTATTCCTTCCCCATTTCTCTCCCAGTATTCCCTGAAATAATCTGCTGTCATGACACTTTGATTTCAGTTTTAAGAACTCAGTATTGAAAGGGACTGCTTCACTGTGCTTAAGACAGACACTCAAAATCTTGAATGCTTTTTGTTATAATTATTATAATTTGTTTATATTTTCATGTAGTCCTACAGTTGTTCAATGAGATTATCAACATTTGTAAATTTAAATGAGCTGTAAATACTAGATGCCTGGAGATTTGGAAAAAGAAACCACCAGATTTATATGTATTTCTAGCCATTTAAGACTAACACACAGCCTAGCATTCTCAGTGGGGCCTTATTTCCTGAAGAAGCAAACAGAGCAAGGAATCTAGGTCACAGATAAGAATACTGTCACTCTCCTAGGCAATGCTTCTTTGCAACAATGTGATGTGATATGTACAGCTCATGTATTATTTTAAGAGATGTTTCTACAAAATTATCAGGCTGTTGTGATTTAGCACTGAGTTAGATTGATCTGACTGCTGGTTCTGACATGGTTTCCCATGTTCTTTCCTTCATTGAATGTCTTACGTAGTCAGCAACACATTTAACTTCACTTAACATTGCCCTTTTGGTGATGAACTGCTGTGTATCAGGGATTTTTCTGAAAAATACAGTATACATCACTTACTTAGAATGAGAACATTATTATCCCTATATTGGATCAAATTAAAGGTCCTTTTAGCCCCATACTCTTGTTTGAGCAATAGATTCCTTGGGAACAGCATTAGATAGAGAAGGGCAATTACAAACTGTTCCTCTTCTGGAGTAAAATTACCTGTAGTGATTTACAGCTAGGGGATTTCCTAAGTCATGAGTAGTGTTTTGTGTTTAATAGCTTCCAAATGTCATTTCCTTTCTTTTTTTTTCTCCCCTGTGAAACCTCCAGGAGCATTCTGAAGCTATATAAACATCATTCAGAGCATCATGTGGCAAGTCCCATGGCCTTGGCAATTTGAACTGAGTTGTATGAAGAAATAATCTTTTTGTGTAGTTTGATACTGACACCTGATAGTTTCATTCAATGTACTCTAGTGCAGGGTAGCACAAACCCATTACTTACTTATCTCTTTCATTTTATTCATTTTATAAACTGTTGCATAAGCTTCCTCCCACCATTTGCCTTTCAGACTGAGGAGTGTTGGTAAAATTTCTGTTCTCCAGGCAGTGTGTGATCCACAGTCTCTATGAAATTGTTCTGTGCTCAAGCTATACAGACCTGAAGAGAATCAGAATGTTTCTCTTCCCTTTTTTTCCCCAAAAGAGTTCAGCTCATCACCTGTATGGTCACTGTTTGGTGAACAAAAGATTGATTATCGTGCCAGGAATTAAAATTACCCTCTGATTTTTGGAGTAAACTTAGAATTTACCCAAAGCAACAGTGATGGCTTGGACAGAAATGGGCAGAAAAGTGCCAGAAAATTTAATATAAACTGTACCGGAACTTGATCTTTTCAGAATTGTTTCAGGAGTTCATTGTGATTTTTTGTCTGTTTGTTTTTCTTAATCTGCAAAAATTATAATGTAAGATTGTGTAACCATAAAGGTCACATGACTGTTCAAAATCTCTATGTTGCATGCAGTTTTCAGATCTTTAAAAAACAGAGCAGGCAGCTTGGTAATATGGGCAACAACCACTAGGAAAGTCCAGAATATTTTCCTTTGCAAAAATCAGTTGTTTTGGTTATGGCTGTTGGAAATAATTGGGCTGAAAAGGAATCATCTGACATACTCATCAGAAGATACCAAAATACAAACAGTAATTTTCTGAAAACAAAACATAAAAAGAGCCATGTAATTGTTACCTGATGTGTACTTCAGCATCATATCGACAATTCTTTCACTCAGCTAAACTTCATCCTTTCAAGTGCTGTGCTCATACAGGGATATGGACATTTCAGATCCAAGCTTTGTGTGTTTCAATTTGCTTTCCCATTTCCAGCTCTGTTGCATATGCTGGCTGTTTTCTGAGAGGCTTCAACACCAAAATTAGAGTTAATACCAAAAAAATGGTCAATTTTAAGGAAGCAGAGGATCACAACAGGCTGCCAATACATGACTTATCACAAAGCAGCCAGCCTTGGTTGAGCATATTTTCCTACATTTGGCAAACTAGAAATTAGGATATATGTATATATTTTATATATCCTATATATTAGGAAGAATAAGGATTTCAAAATGCTCAATAATCAGGCTCAGATTATCTGTTGGTACCTGGATTAGTTCGGTTATAACTTAAACATGTGTAGCTTCAGAATTGCTTGTTCTGAGGTTGTCAAAAGTTCAAAGTTGTTTAAATGAGACAGTGCTCCTGTATTTTTTCCTGATATTGTCTACAGTAAATGCAACAGAGAGCTATGCTAATTGTTCCCAAAAGTGCAAAAGAAGATCTGAAATTATTTATGGCTGAGAATAGGAAAAGATACTATGGAAGTCTAATGGTTTACAGAAGACTTGGCCTTGCCTTATGAAAATGCAAATAAAAGATTAAGATACAACAAAGATTACATGGGAAAGAAAATATACAGAAGTCCCATGCAGGAAAGGCACCAAAACACCAACCTTCCAGTTTCATGTATCTCAAACACAAGGAATTTGTTTGCAGGAGTAAATAAAAATAATATTTAGAATTACTATTATTATATGAAAATTAAGAGCCCATCACCACAGGATACTGTGGCAGCCTTAACTCCTATATTTAGAGACATTTACTCTGTGTGTGTAAGGACGTTTAGCTTTACAGGCTTCAATCCTAGTTGCAATGTCAGTAAATAGGAATGGGTTGATTTTTTTAAGCTTGGAATGCTGAAATAATTCTAAAAATAAAAAAATTAACTGTTTCATTATTCTCTATGGTCTATTGGGATTTAACATTAGTAAGAAACACAAAAAAAATGCCTCTATCTTAAAGATGTTAAAAACTTTTCTGTGTTTTCTTTCAAGAGAAGCCTTTTAGTCACTCACATTCACCTTGAATTAAATTTCTCAGGTGCTGCTTCTAGTTTTGTTTCTCTTCTCTGTCTGCAGATTAATATATCAGGGATGTTGCACAGATATTGTTTGAGGTTCCCTTGTTTAGCTTTCCCATATTTCAACCTAATTATGAAAAAACAAGAAAGGTATTATGGTTAAACAATGTCCTAGTTCAGCAAAGATTTTACACCCAACAGTCCATACCTGACTAATCCCAGTTAGGTCAGGCCAACATTTCACAGAAATGCTCTGTATTGTCTAAAATTCTAACATCTGGATTTTCACCTAACCTATTTACTCTAAATTTAACATAATCTATTAGGCTAAGCTTTATGCTCTAAATTAAATAAATTGAATCTTGATTAAGACTAGAACTGTTCTATGCAAAGAAAACAATGTGTACAATAAAATTCAAGATCATAATCTAACCAGTAAAAAGTCTCCTCTCATATGATTTTTATTATTTATTTTGTTTCCTGACAACAAAAGACTAAAAAGGGGGCTAAGAAAAAGGACTGTGATAATGTTCAGTATGGTAATTCATATAAATATTTATAAATGCACAGCAGATAGCATGGTCTAAGGGTCTTGAGGATTTCCCTGGTGTTCCAGTTTGGCAATTACGTGAAAGAGAAAAACAGTTTGTGTCAAAGAAGAAATTAAACCCTATGGGTTTCTGAATGGCAAATGAACGTGTGAAGTAAAAAACTTGCATACAGTAGACAAAATGTTTTTCCTTTCCACTTATTCCAAGGTATTTTGGAAGTATGTTTTGTGAAGGCTGAGATGACATTAGCAGAGATGAGAAGGAATGAATGGAAAGGTCACTAGTGCAGCAGCAATAGTTTCTTCCAAGACACTCTTGTTTTGGAGGACTCATTTCTTTGCTTTCTCTTTTAAATCAACCTGTGTCAGCTGCATGGCCTCCTTCCATACATTCTGGCTCTGCAGCAATAGGAGTTGTTTGCGTTGCCAGAAACATGAGCTGAAGTGTGGGAAGGTTTGTGTCCTATAACATAATTCAGCTACACCAGAGAACAGTAATAGCCAAAATCAGAGTTGTCTGGTTTTTAAAGTGAACAAAACGGTGAAATATCTACTGGGAGAGGCTAAGAGCTCTTTATAGCCTTGTTCATACAGAACTGCAAAGCTCTGTGGGAAGCTCTAGCCACAGCAGTGGTGCACCAAGCAATGTTGACCTCCTATCCTTACTCCCTATAGCAGAGCCCCTTGTATGACTTTTATGCAGTGCAGATAACAGCTAAAATTAAACAACTCAAAAAAAGTATTTCAATGAGCTAAAAACTTTGCAGCACCATTGGCCTTCTATGTTTCATTAAGTGGAAAGGTTAGAACTGCCATAGTGATCTTGCATTGTCTTCCAATGTGCCTTCACATGAGCATCTCAAAGAGGATGTGTATATATTGATTTTTTTTTTCCAAACATGGCTGTTATAGGTGAGCTAATGGAAGAGTCACATTAATGCAAATTGTCAGGCAGAACAAGAACTCCTTCCTCTCAGTCATATGCCTTGGTGCTGGCCAATTCTATATTAAAAAATGCAGCTACTTAAGATGTTGTCTGTAGAATTCACTATATACAAATGCAACAAATTAACAATATAAACAATATCAAGTATACATGGATTCCTAAATCATTTGAAGAACAAAGTCTATGCACAGCTTCACAAACTCAGAACTTCTACAGGATACCAGAAGGCATTTATAAATAAAATTAATTTACTTCAGAAAAACTGGAAATTCTTTCTCTTCTTTACTAAATATGTCAGTTTTCTCAGAGTTGAGAAGAAGAATGTCAAGACTCTTTTAGGATAGTATAGCCCAAGAGAATTAGCTTCTGAAGTTGATAACTAGGGTGTGAACCTGATAAGATCCAATATACATTTCAGAGAAAAGTTTGTGTGTCAGTATCTTTTAGGTTTGGTCCATCAAAAGCCAGTCTGAACAAGCTTAGCTTCCTGGGAGAAAACACTTGCAGAGGAGCATTCTGAACATTGTTATACATTAGTAATCAATGGGACATCTGTTACTTTTTGGCTAAGAGCATACAGTATCAGGACAGAAGAAAGGAATTAGAGACAATAAGAGGAAACATATCTAAAAATATTTGAAAAAAAAAATATCTAAGTTTGGAATAACAGCATTGTGGAATCAATGAATACAACACATTTCTTCTGTATTTTATGAGTACATTATAACAAAGTATGCAGAGAAAATACCTTTAACATTTATGAACTGGCATAAAGTATTTAATCAAGAAAATAATTTTCTCGGGAAAGTACAAAAATTCTAAGTATGTTGATTTTAGATACATAATAGTCAGGTGTCCCATGAAGCTATGCTAGAAGGTCACTTCCACTTTTTCTTAGTCTCTATCTCCAAAACTGGGCAAAATTGATTTAATCTCTGTTATGTGACAAAAAAAAAGGAGATCATAAGATGAAAAAATCTTATTTCCACTCATGTCCTTGTCCAAGATAAGAAGCTAACTTCCCAGTAATGATGAATGCAGTACCTGGCTCAGCCTGACAGACAGCAATTCTGAGCAGTTCAAACTGAATCATGCTCTACTCTAAAAGTATGCAACGGCAGCAAGCATCCAGTATCAGTTTCACTTTACAAAGGAACAGAATACCTGAACAGATTCCCTAACCTGCACAGAGCCAAGCTTCTGCCTGCAAATCCTCACCTCCGAATGGATTGCTGCTGACATCACTGGAGAGTGTAGCTAACTATCCATGGAAACAGATTTGTCTGCAAGTTACAGGAGAGAGTTTGTGTCTGATGGTTTGTACTATTTATCTGGGAATCTTTTCAGTTTGGGATATTCAACTTTCTGCTCAGTCCCCAGAAGATTTTCCTTCTCATTCCACTCCAATCGACTGCTGAATTTTGGGGATGGAAAATGCCAGAGAAGAACAAGATTTCATTGGTGTCCATTGACACCACTGAGGTCCAAATTTGACTAGAGGCATAGTGTGAAAACAAAATCCAAGAGCTTGAGAGCTGTGGCAAGCTTGAGCCTGGGTGGCAATGTCATTTACAAGAAGCATTGCTTCCCTGTATATATGGACTACAGTAGTATTTCTTTTAAAGCAAAAAGGTTTTCTGAAAATCAAATTCACTTGCAAAACTCTGTCTCTTTATGAAGACTAATTTGGGCTATTGCCATTTTAAATGACTGATAGACAGGTGGAGCATAACAATCTCTGTTGTTTTATTTTAAATAACGATTTCTGTAACTGAAGATGTCATTGTAGGGACTCAATGATCTTTCTATAAATGTTACATATAGAACATTATTTTTTCAGATCTACTATGCACAGAGGACTACAAACAAATAAATAAATAAACATTTTATGCAAGGGGACACAGTTTTTCTGCTTGAACAAATGGCAATGCTGTGGAGACTGAAGTAGGAATAAACCAAGAACTTCTGGGATATAGGGGTGCTGATGAAAGCACTGAAAAGGCTCAAGGTGACAACAGGGAAAGGTTTTATCTGTGGAAAGTAAACCAAGAATCCTTTCAGGCTGATAAAGAACTATCAATCACATCTGCAGTGGCCTACCTAACACTTACTGCAGAGCTTTCTTTAGAGCATTTAAAAATAAACCTGCATGAACAGAAGTCAAAGTGGTCCCTTGCAGCATGTTCGTGTACTCCTGCATGCATGTTCCATACAGTGATGGATAATTTCTTTTGTTCTTGTTTAAATTACCTCAACTATTAAAACTGGAAAGTTCTCAGCTCCTGAAGAATGTGTTATATAGGCTCCCAGAGCATGTACTGCACTGGGGCTCTGTTGTGTTTAGTTGTTCATCTGTCTGAGTTCTTGGATCAAAATCAAGTCTGGGTAGAAAAGAGGCTCTGAGCTATCCAGATGAAGGCAGTTCTGGACATGCATGTGAGCAATGCCCTAGGTACACAAGGAATTGTAATGACAAACAAGGCACCTAGGTGATAGCTGGCAGCAGCTTTTGCTCTCTTTTATATATTTTTTTCTTCTTCCCTGTTTTTTGTTTGTTTTTGGGGTTTTTTGATTGCTTTTGGGATGATTTGGTTCTTGTTTTGTTTTGAATAGACTTCTGGTCTGACAAGGCTCAGCTTACTTTGGTCTTTTTTGGGGTGCTAAGCACTACTTAAAGTGAGACTTAAATTCTGATCCATATGACTCTCAGTCATCAGCACAGTCAGTCAAGCAGTGCTTGAGTAAAGTATAGCACCAGGAGAAGCTACATCAATTTGAATTCCTGGCACTGTTTCTATTTTGCTGATCTGGTGAAAGTTTGTCCTTCTCTGGTCTTGCCACACAGCAGGATTCAGTACCCCAAAGTCGTCCATCCTCCTCCTGCCAGCAGCAGGTTAGGTACTGTGCAAATGCTCCTAATGAATAATTCCTTCCTATTTGATAAGAGCCTCTCATTTTTTAACCTAAGCACTGGAAAATTAATTCCATCTCTGTCTTTTACAGGGTCACACAGGTTTTGGACATTTTGGCATGCTTTTTCAAATGTCTGCTAAATTGTGCTTGCAATTTTAAAACTAATATTAGTTATTTGAGCATAAATAACACACAAATGAAAGAGATAAATCTGTCTACATTTATTAGATCACTTGTTAGAAATTTTGATGTGTTATTAACATATGACTCTGAAAGAACTCTTGTACATACTCCAAAGCTTATGCAACTGGAACACATGAACAGAGGAAAGTCTAGTGTCATGCTTAAGGTTTGCTCATATCCAGAGCTGACCTTGCAGTGAAATTGAAAACCAGACAAGTTTCTTTTAGAACAGCCCTCATATAAAACATATAAACCTATTAAAAGCTGTTTCTTGTTCAGGAAGCTGAAGTATTCCTTTAAAGCTGCATGCAGATACATGAAAAATTCAGACCATAATAAGATACTCTATATTTATAAACTGCTTTGCTAACCACTTAGCTACCTATCTGGAACAAAGTAAGTGTTGATTTACTTGTTGAACTTTAACACATTGCAGACTGAAGCTAATGCCACAACTAATACAAAATATGAAAGGCAAACTGAATGGATTTTTTTTTTTTTCAGAAGTGCTCAAGACTGCGTTTGCATCTCAAGATTAGTCATGCAGAAAGTGGTTGAATCTCAACCCATGTTTTCACTCCTCCTAGCCAAATCAGCAATTTACATTATTCCTGGTGTTCAGCATGAGAAGCAGAGCACACAGATGTATGCCTGTCAGATTTTCCAGTGCAACACAAATATTTTTCTTCCACAGAGAACTAGGTCCTTGACTCAGTGTCATAGTAAGCAGACATTATTCATTATAACACAACAAACACAGCTGTCATTCAAATTTCATTGACACTGCTTTCTTCAATGAGTCAAGCTGCACATTTAGATGAACAGAATACCATGGCCATAATACGTCTGAGGGAAAACAACAGGAAATAAGTCCTGGTTTTTAAGAGGTTCAAAGGGTTAGAGATGGATTTCTCAGCATGTCTAGCTTAATAAGATTCTAATAGTGCTGTTTCTAGATATGTCTAATACTATCTCAGTATATTGAGTATAATGTTGGAGATTTAAATGTGTTCCCTTGCACAGCCTTTAGTATCACTGTGCAAACAGGAAGACTATTTCCTTTCTTTTGCCTCAAGATCATGGAATATAGTGTTTTGGTTTTGCTTCTTTTGCCAAAAGCTTGTGATAGTGATGTATAAGATGAAAACAACAACAAAATTAGCAATGAAATAAATTAAAGCCAAATCAATCTTTGCCTATACCCATCAGAACACTGGGGACAGGTTTATTTATGTTTTTAGTACCTCCTGTTACTTCTACAGCATGTGTTGATGCCATGGAGTGTGTTCAAGATTCTTTTGAGCTATGGCTTTGAGTAAAACTGGGCTTTTGGCTCTATAGTCTCTATGTCACCTTACCCACTACTATTATTTGGTTTTGATCCAGTCTGTATTTAATAAAAGTCACTTTTAAGTAAAAGAAGACTGTAAGTAAAGACAGAAAATCTAAAGGAATTAATGAGGATTTGCCCTATGTGATCTCTGCCTAAAATAACACCAGTAGGTAACTAAATAATACAGATCAGTCTTAACTTTCTTGATTTTATAAGGTTTCTGTACTTCCACTTGCAAGTATCAGAGGATCATTACAATAATGAAAGCCATTAACAGGAATAATGATTTGAAAATGATGCTCCAAGAACAGCTCTGAGAAGGTAGACTACAGAGTCCAACACCAACATTAAAACGTGCACAATGGGGAGTGATGTGCAGTGTGAGGCACGGCTGTTCTAGAAGGCATAGAAAGAGTCACTGCTTCCGTGGACATACCTAAACCTAGAGCCTCCAGGCTCAAGATAATGCATATTGTCTGTAAAACAGCAATCGTTACAGATGGTTAAGACCATCTGAAAGTCTTTTTGGTATGAAAGACACTTGGTACTTTCAGCAGGAATTTGGAGGTGAGGACCAGGCAGCCTCATCTTTGCTGCAGCTCCCCAGAGTGTTTGCCCACAACCTCCTGCCACTACTGAAGGTGGCAGGTCAGGCTCTAGACTGCCCCCAAAGGATATTCCCACTCTCCAGCACAATCAGGGCTCCTGCAGTGCACAGAGCTCTCTGTGAGATGGGCACAGTACAATGGCAAACTTCCCCATGGTACAAGATGAAATGAAGTTTTCATTCTTTTTCATGTCCTGGCCTCAAGCAGAAAAAAAGGGGATTCTGGTCAGGCGAGGGTTAGTCAGTGTCAACTCTTTCACAGTACACCAGGCATCTCTCAGCCTCAGTAGTAACAGTACAGCAGCTATACTTAGGCCATAATAGCCTCTACCCCTGGTTTAGTAGACACCTACTAGAAATGCCACCCTAAGACCAAGCAGTTCCACCAAAGTACTGGAAATCCTTCATTTAAACCAAGGAGCATAAAGGTATATTTTAAATCTCCTTATACCAAGGACAGTAGCTGCAGGCTAAGAAATTTGAGTGATGCTTCAAAACTGTTCTAAGAAGTGAAAACCTGCCACACGTTATCACCTTCAACTGTGAGGAATGTGTACAATGTTCCTCAGCTGTTCAAAGGGAAGGAAAGAGAAGATTAAACCAAGTATTCATCATACCTGAAGGCTGATGATGCTATGGATCATCTCAAGCATAGTTCTCACCATAAGTGCAAAAGCTCAGGGTTATTGTCAGGAGGGACTTGGATGGCTGATACTATCAGCAAGGATGTGTAAAGTGTGTTAGATATTTGTAACATCACATAGTACTTAGGAGAGTCATTCACTCAAATGCAGTGAAGATCCTGGGTTGCAAATCCATATGGCATCATAACTGTAGATTAGTGAACCATATGATGTATTTCCAGCTGCAACCCAATTCATAAATATATGAGAATGGAAAAAAAACCCCTAACCCATAACTAAAATTCTCCAAGCTCCACAATAAAGTAGGCCAATTACTGCATATATTAATTCTGTAAATGAATACATAAATAATTAAATACTTTTCTATCAATTTTCAGTTTCAGAGGCACTCTATTTTAATCCTATTGTTTTGCTTAACAGTGTTCATACTATAAGTTCTGGTTATCTGGTTACCTAAACTCATAAGATGGTAAAACTTTTAGTATGAAGTCCCTATGTTTTGTCTTAACTAAGCAAAAGAAAGCTAAACTCTTTAAGACAAATGATTTTTGCATTAAAATTGCTTATCTGAAAATGCTTGCCACTGTGCCTGTCCAAAGTGCAGACAGTGTAATTCATACTCAAAGCAGATACAAAATGTGCTATCCTTTGAAATCGTTAGAAAGAGCATTGAAGAGTTTTATTTTCACAGACTGAGATGGACTCTGTAAATACTCAGGGTTATTCTCATAGAAAATATTTGTTGTGACATTACTTTTCAGTCTTTCCTGGAACATATTTTGTAGTGTAAGCCTATAAACCAGCTTTATGGATTGGCAAGCAAATGCTAAGCATGCTGCTACCTTTTAGGATTTAATCTTAGAGGACCTAGGAGAAAGAATTTTTTCCTCCTCTATATCTCAGGACTGTTTATCTTTTCTCAGGCAGCTTCTGCAAACATGAAATTCAGATGGCAGAAGTTGTTCCAAACTCAGATTGTGTTTACTTTTCATTCTGCAACTAATCAGTCTATGGATTAGTCACAAATTGTAGGGGATCACTCCAGAAATCTGCATGTTCAGGAAACTCTTTAGAGGTTTTTAATTATAAAAAATTAAATAAGCTTAAGATTTCTTAATTTTCACTCACCAAATAATTTGGGTTGAGTGGTAACCATGTGCTTTTTCTTGTAACTTAACTTTTACATTTCATTTATGAAAATATGGTGCCCTCCTCTTGTACTCTCACATAAGTTGTACATTTGGCTCATGGGTCACAGCTAAACCTTATATCCAAGATATGAAAAAATGAGAAGGAACAGGTTTTGATTATTCACTAAACCTGCTGGTTTGGATCAGAACTCCAACTATTCTGACTTCCATCTTCCATAATACCTGGTTTCATCTGCTTTCAAGAAAAGTGTAAAACATTCTTGCAGAGCAGCTACAGAATTACAAGCCATAAAACTAATCTTTCCTCCTGATCTGTCATTGCCAGAGGTTTGTTTATATACAGCTGTACATAAATCCTTTCCAAACCTTGTTTCTCCTCATGCACTACTGTAAATATTTTGATATCTGTAATCTATTTCTGAGACAATCAAGTAAAATCTGTGAAAAGTTTATGATTCTTCTGTGTGCATTTTCATTAAAATTTGAAGTAGAATATTTTGGGAAACAAAAACATGAAATTCAGCATCTTGGAAATTGTCTGTGGCAAAATGCTGTTAGTGGCTCCTCCTGCATGCCATCCATATAGAGCTGAACAGGATGGCTGTGGGTGCTCCTAACCTCCATTTGAAGCATTGCCTGTTGCTACTTTAAGTAGACCAATTCATTCACTAAGAAGAGCCTAATTCTAGTACTTGATATGTAATCACCATTTACTTGTATTTCTGGAAAGTATTTAACCAAAGAAAAGGTAAAAATCTAGGTATTTTTATTTTTGTAAATACATTCTCACAGAGAATTACTAAAATTTCCACATCTACTCCTTGCAATTGCTTCTTTTCTATTACAACAAGCAGAGCAAAGATGTCCATTTTAACTTCATTCTGTCCACCACAGTTAAATTGTCTTCAGTGGGCACTCCAGAGGGGGCTCTGTTCTGTCTCTCTGACTAAAGGTATTAGCTCTGTGATGTCATCTTTTCCCCAGTTCCATGTAAAACCTCTAATTTCCTCAGACTTCTTCTTTTGTAACAGAGAAAGATAATGTTGTGATGCTCTTTTACCCAGACTTGGTGGGGAAAAGTGAACAAATCCTTTATCCAGGCATGTCTAACACTATTAAATTTAATGAAAACAAACTCAGTTCTTTCAAACTCACCTGCACTAAATGAGGGGAAAATTACAAACCAAAGAAAAGGATGAAAATGAAAAAAAAAAAACCTACCTTCATATATAAAAGCACAACACACACTGACTTTCTTTTGGAGTAAACCATCCAAAGGAACCTATGGAGGCTCTCAGAATTACACACCTGCATCTTTCAAGCAGATTCCTGACCTAAAAGGTGTCCCATGAATTTTTCCATAGAAACTAGGCCAAGAATTTTTTTCTCACCAGTTCTAGGAACTTATTTTAATGATTTAATAGAATATGGAGACACTGCTAGAGGTTTTGAAAGCTAATTTTATCCAATAGTTACATAACACACTGAGCTGAATGGAAATATAAATGCAATAAATCACCCACACTGGCAGATAGGCTAATTCCACTGACCTCAGGGGAGCATAAAATGCTCTAAAAATTGTCCATTTAGGAAAAAAGAATTTAGATATGAGAACATTAAATAGATTTCATCACAGAAAACACTGATAGTGAAAATTTCCTCTTCAAACATGTTAGATGTTATCCTACATTGCTATACTGTAGTTTCATGATTAAAAATGTAATGCTCTGTCACTGGTACAGTAATCTACTTTTATTAGTTATGTGAGACTTTTTTACAACAACTTTCAGCTATGAGCATAAGATTGCTGTACATCCAAATGCCTGCAAATAAAAAGACACCAGGGGATGAAGTGCTGAATTTCAAAGACACATACCACAACAAATAAAATGGAGAGAGATTTTAAACATCTCATTTTCTTTGGCTGAGGCTTGCACAGCACTGAGGTATAATGGTAATATGACTCATGTTAATGCATATGGATGTGTAAGACTGACCAGTTCTTTGGAAATATGCAAATCTCCTAATGGTCCATTATCTGAAATGACTTCATCAAAAAGCTACTTCAGCTGCTCCTTGCTTAGGCAGGAATGAGCCAGTGCACTGAATAATACTTGTCTTAGATAAGGTGGTTTTGAAAAGATGACTGTAATCATCAGCAGCACCAATGCTCTATTTAGTTGGATTAAATGAGTTGCTGTCTGCTTCCAGCCACTGCTAGGAGCAATTATTTCTTCTAAGCTATTTTCAGTTATGCTCTGGTTCTTTGCACAGATGTCACAGTCCCACCACATTTGCATTGTTTGTCCTTTCTTGGGTGACAAATAAATGGAATTTCTGACTAGATTTTACACAATGCCTTCTCCAGCTGTCTTTCATGAATCTTTTTCAGAAGATCTGTGTATATTCCATTTGAAATCATTATTTTCTCCAAACTCCCATTAGACTTTCCTTCAGGTCAAAGTATCATCACTTTCAGTTTTGTAGAAGCTATATCAGTTTGATAATTTTAGAAAATCCATGTTGCTGTACATCTATTTTTTACAAACTTAAATAGCAGTAAATTTTGAAAACCTGACCCATTCCTCCACTCTTGCATCCTATCTTTTGATGAACCTGCATAAAAGGTTTCTACAGATTGTCATTCTAGCACTATTTCTTGAACTTTACATCTACTCTCCCCTCCTCAGCACTGACTGTAGCCTATACTTACAGAGAGGTTGTGTTGCCTGGCAGTCTCTTGTATAATACAAAGTCCTTAGGGCAATGACATTAGCTGATTTTAAAGTTCTGAGGGACAGTTAAAAAAAAAATGTTTATTTTAATCACATCTGATGAATTCTGAGGTAGGATCAAAGAGCTATGCTGAGTGACACAGACACACAGAGAAGACCTAAATCTACAGACACCTAGATCCATCCTTTTTCTTACTTTTGTCCTGCTCATGGTTGCATGTCCTGCTGCATCTCAATTGTCTGGACTTTGCTGATAAGGTGCTAGTCTTTCTTGACTTAGTACAAGATCCTACTAGCTTGTGAGAAATCTCAGAGGAAGGATTTCCTGGAAATAGGGATGAGAGCAAAGCACAGCAGCCAGGAGTCAGGCTGGCCTAGTATTAAAAACCTTGCAATCTCCATGTGGAGAGACTATGTGAGTTCAGCTGTATGCTGACTGTCAGCTGGAAGCAAACCATCATCTCTCCACAATGTGAACAGATCTCGTGGGTGCTCCATGTCTGCCTCTGCATAAAAATCAGACTCAGTTTAAGGCACTCATGATTTTAAATGCCTCTTTGTTAACTCGAACTTCCCTGTATCCCATACATATTACTCCTACTACTTATATTGTGTTGCAATAAAACTCTTCAGAAAGAATGTTAAGCACGAGAAGAATTTGCTGTTTGTGGTATTTGCAATCTGCACTAACTTAATGAAATTCTCTTGCATCTGCTCAGTATCTGAGTTATGTAAAGAACACATTTCTGCAACGCCTGCTTCCTTGTTGGAATATGCAGCCAGTGGATGCAAAA
Organism: Chloroceryle aenea; assembly: GCA_013399075.1. NCBI lineage: Eukaryota > Metazoa > Chordata > Aves > Coraciiformes > Cerylidae > Chloroceryle > Chloroceryle aenea. The sequence continues at coordinate 95,930 of VWZY01002510.1, forward strand.
AGCACTTTCTCTTGACTGGGGAAGCAATAGTGTTATTGATGGAATACTATTGGTAGCCACTTCCAGTGCTGGATTACTCCCAGAAGTACTTTAACCAGCCTTTTTTCCCCATTCTTTAAATATCTCAAATGATGCTCCATCACCTTCTGATGAGTGTTCCATCATCAAGAAACCAACCCCAAACTGTGCTTCAAAAGGCTATAAATAATAGTTTGTCACTTACAAGTTTTTATTTGATCTTGAGATTGAATCATTGATCATGAACACTGACAAAACTTCCATAGCACCCATTTTTATCCTTTAAGCAACCAGAGAAGAAACTTCCATATTGGGGGTTTTGGCTAACCTCATGAAGTTTAAAAGTCCAGTCCATTTTTTCTCTTGTCTTTCTTTCAACAAACTGCATTCCAAGAAGTACAGCAATGCTGTGATAAGACCAAGGAAGCAATAAAGAGAGGATAGTAGACTTTTTCAAAACATTCACAAAACCCACTAGCATGGAAATAAAGCTAATACTAAAGAAACATTTCTTTCATGCAGCTGTACTAGAGGGTCGCTTTTAATTGATGTGCTTCTCTCTACTGTTGTAAAAAACTTTTGTACATAACCAGCAGCTTTGACAATCATCTCCAGTCTATAAACATAAACACAATAAATATAGCTTGATCAAGTGTCAGACATGTACATCTCATTTTGTTGCAGTTTTCAGGACTCTTTTTTCCCTCCAGATTTGGTCCTAAAATAAGTAAGCTTGTTTTTAAGGAAAAGCCTCTTTTGTATCTAACATTTTCTCCCGTATCAAGATAAACCCAAAACCAACAACAGCAAAAAAATCCCAGATGTCTACATCTAAGGTCAGGTTTAAATTTAAAACCCATTCCCCTTTGTGGTGCTCCTTGCACTGTGAGTTGAATCAGACACGACTGAGTTGCTGGAACTATTTTTCTCCTAAGTTCCACGTCTATGCTTTGCACTTTGAAATCAAAAGACTTGACTAACTCCAGAGAAAGATCTATCAGAAGAACTCTTCCAGCAAGGCACATTGTTCCTGTGCTGTCCTTTGCAAAATTGAAGCCAGCTGTGCTGATGCTCAAAGAACATCTGCAGGCTGATCTCTGCTTAGCTGCACAACTCCCACCCCTGACTCCAGTACAGTCAGGACAAAATGCAGGAGAGAGACAGTGGCTCACTGCAAACCCCCTTAGGGTGCTGTCCAGGTCACAGCTCCTCATGCTCCCCTTGCAAAGCTGAAGAGAGGGTAGCTTCTTGTGTGTCAGGGGAGAAGAAGGTGGGTAGACAAAGGTCAGGATCTGGAGTTTGATCAATGTGGTGTGAATTCAGAGAAGTTTTATGTGGTTTGCTCAGCCAAGGTTAGGCAGCTGTGCTCACACCCACACCTTCTCTAGTTAGTAGGGTTTCTTTTTCCTGTTTTTTTTTCCCTAATGAGCTAAACCAGCATCTTTCAATATCAATTTTCAGCTTGCAGCCTTTGTAGGATGAATTCAAAGAGCAGCTGCCGGCCGTTCTACCTCCTTCTGGCCCACACCTAATCACTGCTTCATACCAATCTGCAAGAAATAGTTCAGCCAAGAACTTCAGGCCCAAACCTGTTGGCTTGAGCTACTTCAAAGGTGATTTACGTTTGTGTTTACACAATGGCTTCTGCAAAAATGTTATACTTCCTCTTGTTATTGTTTTTCGAAAATGTATTTCAGGCTGCATTGCTTTTGCACTGAATTTTAATGGACTGATTAGTAAGTGGTGAGTGATGCCTGGTCACTGCAGCAGCCAATGGCTATGCAGAGCTGAAAGTTAAACTTGAAGGGTTTTGCTTGACAGAATTTCAAATATCAGCAAACAGCTCTCTGAAGCTCTAAACTACAAAAATCAGAATTGTGCATAATACTGCACAGTATTAAACCCTTACTTCAAGAATATTTTCCTGACAATATCACAGATAGCAGAAAAAAAAAAAATGGCAGTGGAAAAAGCACACATACTGCTCAGAACACACTCATACTCATACATACACTGTAGATCCTACTGGTTGCATGTTTTTTTTATTACATTTGCCCCAAGTGCATCATCACATAGTTGCATTTCTGAAGCTATGTACAGCTCTAGCTGGGTATGTTGGAATTATCCAAGATCAAACTCTCTATCACACACCGTTGTAGAAGCAGCGGAAGGAGAAGGAAGAATCTTAGACAAAAGAGAATGCAAAAGAGCAGAACAATGCTTTTTTATTTGAAAACTTTCTGCACCTCCAAACTAGGGAGCAAAGTGTTGGACAGTACGTGGCCTAACATATTTCACTTTCCTTGTGAAAACCCACCAAAACCCGATGAACATGTAAATATTTGAAACACTAAGCCTGCACATGTTTACTGGGATTTGCCTCATGGCGTATCTGTCCTGGAATCTGGCCAAGGATTCAGCAGGGATGCTCTGCAACTGGAGCTCTGGGTTGCACTGGTCTCCGCAAAGTCGTGGCACTGGAATGAAGTTTTCCCACCCGTGTATTTTCCATTGTGTATATTAGCCTTTAGTCTGAACTGTTATTCCTAGTAATTACAGTTATATTCCTTACGAAGCTGTCATCAACACCTCTGCAAGCAATGTGGCCTGACTGATCTTAATCTGTGCAGAAACTTGATGAAGAGGTTTCTATGTTGCTGAAAGTTCCTCTTGCATTAAGAAAACAAGAACTATTGAAAATGTAAACATATAGCCCGGGATGTTTCTGTCCACTGTTCTTCAGGCAAGCATGGGAAGATTTACAGAGACCATCTGGACCTATTTTGGTTCTTATCAAGCAACAAAATGGTTTGTTTTTTGACTTTCTTTCCAGTGACTCATCCACTAATGTTGTTTAGCCACAGTTCGCTTTCTTTGCCAGAATGAGTTTCCATTGAGGAGTACACCAATGGGGGTGGGAGGGAGAGACTAATTGCATCTCCAGCTTTGCATGTTTCATGCAAAAAACCTCACTGTTTTAATAATGGGTATTTCAAAATATCTTCATCTTGTTCTTCTAAGTAATATTTGTCCAGGTTTCAGAAGCCAGAGAGATCATTCAGGAAGAACAAAAATGATCAAAGTTACTGTAGTAAAATGGATCACAGCTTAAATAGAACCTTGTACCTTCCTCTGCTTGGGGTTTTTGGATTGTTTTGTTGTTGATTGGTTTGTTTGTTTGTTCTTTTGTGGACAGGAAGGAGGGGAGATTCTTTAGAAAAAAGGCGTGGATAAACTCTGAGATTTCATCACCTTGATAAGGTCACACTTGATGAGAATCAGAGAATGAAAAGATTTGGTTAGAAAAGCACACGAAGGGAAAAAATATTAACTAGAAAGTGACCAAGTTGAAGTTAGAAGATATTTTCTCAGTAGAAAATAGCAAACACTGTATTATGGGAAAATCTTTCCTATTGTCACACACAGGAAGAGTCAAAATGGATCACCATCTGAATATCAATCAGATGTCACTCATTTTTAAAAGCTGATGCATCTGCCCACTTAATAAAGTATTCCATGCAACAATAAAGAGATGAAAGACAATAGAAGATAATTAAGGCAATTTATAGTCTATCACATATACAACAGGCCAGAAAGAGCAGGTTCTAATACGCTAGGTGGCTGAATTTCTGTAACAAATGTTTATCAGAAGCTGTAAATAGTAGTTATTGATATCAATTATTATGCAGAACATTGCAAAGGAAGGAAAGTTTGAAGCATTTAAGATTTCACTTAATGACAGCTAAAGAAATCAACCCATTTCTACAATATATCAGCACATAGCTGCAGACTTTTTTTTTTTTGTCATGGAAATTAGGTCATTCACATGCCAAGACAGAGTGCACCACTCTTAACAGAGGGGTATAAACGTGCTATATATGTGGACAAAATATATGAATATTTTTATATAGAGCCAACTACTGATGGTGCATGGCAAGTAATTATGTACAGCTGAACTGTTGACCCCAAACATATATTATTTGCATTTTAAAAATAGTTTTAAAAAAGCACATTGGATACAGTACACGATTTTTTCTTGTCAGGCTTGAAAGCAAACACCTGAATCAATGCTACGTGGCCAACTATCTGATGATTTTAGGTGCCAAAGCTGACATGAATTAAAGACCTTATTCAGAGAAGATAATGCCTACCAACATTCTGAAGGTCAGGTTGCATAAGACATGAACATGCTTTTCATTTTTATGTAGTTTGTCCTTATAAATGCTTGTGATGTTAAGAATATTCTGGTTATGTTTGCAACAAGTGGTCTTTATGACAACCAATATACAAATATTGATATCCTAACATTTTATTGAGAAGAATCAGGCATTATATTATGTATCTTATATTCAAGAGAAAGATAGGTGATGCAGCCCAGATATTTCTGTCATAACTGAGTAAATCAGAAAACATATCCATACAATACCTTATTGAGGTTTATCCTTTACAAATATATTTAAAGCAGCAGTGCCTTCCAAAGAGTAGATGAATTCTATGGTCCTTCCAAATATTCCAAATGTCTCCTCCTTACCCTTCTACAGCTTATCCCTCTTAGTCTTCAGCTTGATTTTCTGCTAAACTTGTAATCTTCTTCTGGTTTTAATTCCCTGGACTGTTTCAAGTTTTTCAAGTTTCAAACCTTGGTTCTTTTTTTTCCTGCCTATCAAGAAGAGATGCTCTCTATGTCTAAAAAAACCCATCTAGCATCTAAGTGAGACTCTCTTTTACCATGGTTTTTATTGTTAGAATACATACAGACAAAATGCCCAGTAGGCCACTTCCAGGAACAGCGCAGAATTTCCTCATGCCAAAACCAGAGACAAGAGGCTCCATCCATGCTAAAGTGCCACAGTACTCAGGCTCTATTTCTACTCAACCATGACACTAAGATTTCCATACCAGTCTAATCTCATAATTTTAACTTGTCTTGATCTTCCCATGGAGATGTATTTTCACACACACACACACACACACACCCACCACCACACAAAACCCTGTATGCTTTGCAGCAGCCATGGAAGTGGTTTAGAGAATACAGGAACTATGCCAATGTTTTGAGTCAGAAAATTTGAAAATTAACATCTCTCTGACTCTTCATAAAATGGTTAGGCATTGGTAGCTTGGGTAAGAAGAGTTTGCTAAAAGTTGTTAAATTATTAAGCTTTATTCACAAATTACTTGGCAATGTTTGCTTATATTCTCTAAAAATCTAGGATTTCCCATTTTCCAGGATGTGTGAGAATACAGTGGCTCCCACTCTGTTAGACCTAAAATAAGAGTCTTGATCTACCTTCACTTTCATCCGTGCAGTTCAACTCATTCTAGTACAAACTGAGGGGATGTGTTGACATGCTCAAGGTCAAAGGAAGGTCTGAGTAACAGTATAAGAGACCTACACAGGCTGGAGGAGTGGGTTCACTGGCCCATGTCAACAGAAGCATATCAGGGGTAGTGATGATTTCTATGTATTCAGCATCTATTAGACTACATCTAGAATAACATAACCCGTTTTGGGCCCCTCCATTCAGGAAAGACATTGATAAACTTGAGTTCAGCAGAGGGCTATCACAATGGTCAGGAACTGGAGCACTTTCACTGTGAAGCAAGGCTGAGGGAATTTGGCTTATTTAGCTTGGAGATGAAGCAGCTTCAGATAATATAGAAAATAGAGCCAGGCTCTTTGCAGTTGTGTGTGGTGGGGAGGTAAGGGGCAAAGAGTATAAGTTAAGAAATGGAGGTCAGATTGGGTAAAAGCTTTTTCATTATGGGGATAGAAACATTGGAACAGGAGTCCAGATTGGTTACACAGCCTTCATAATTTTAAGTTTTCAAAACCTGTCTGGATAAAGCCCTGGAGTGATTTGGTCTTGCCTCAGACTTTGGCCTGGCATTAGATTTTGGCTAGCCTTGGGTAAAATCCAAGCCATGGACTTTTCATTCCTCAGGATTATCTGCACCTAGCTTAAATTGACCTGGAGTCCTGGACAGTTTCCCACATTGCTTTCTCCATAGGTTGTTCACCTTGGTATAGGATATTTTTAGGGATGGTTAAAAAGTAGGATGAAAAAACTCCAAAAACAGCATACAAGGAAAGTTCAAAACCAGCCCACTAAGCAAGCAAAACTTAGAGAAACTATTTCAATATTTCCCACTGCTGTTACCATGACATTCACATTACAATACATGAAAGATTGATATGAGAGGGAATCACTTTGCAAGGTGAAGTAGAATTCTCTTAAGCCAGATGCCCCTGTAGTTGGCCTTTTAATGCTTCTGAAGGGTGTTTTAAAATAAAAGATGGCAATAACTTAACAATGGGCATGTGACTGAGCAGATAAAAGAAATTGACTGTATCTACAGTCAACAAAGGATCCTACACAACTACAACTTCTGTGTCTGGGAAGACCTTTGCCTGCCACTGATCATGCTTGCCTGAGTCTCCATACTGCCCACTACTTCATGCCATTGCCAGGACCTCATTCTCCTTAGACTGTAGCATATCGTGGGGACATTTACTGGAAACTCCTAGAGAGCTCTGCAAAAATTATGGTACCACTACCACAGAAATTTTAAATACTCTTTAAATTTGCCATTTTTATGGAGATCACATTGTCTCTGTGGAAGAAGAAGAAAAAAAACCAAACCAAAACCCAACAAAATACAAAATGGCCCATTCAGATTAAACTGATGCCTCTGCTGTCTGAAGACAAGTGCCTTGCTGGCAATCAGACCTCTGGGAACTGCAAAGTGGTCTGCACAGTAAACTTGTTAGGAGGGACAAGTGTTTCAGTTTTCACAATGATAAAGTCTAACAATGCTCACTTCCACTGGAGGAGTTCGAGTCCTCACTCATCCTAGCAGCTGTTCCTAGGAATGACTTATTTTTTTGTCAGCTGCACGATGACTCTGCCCAGGTCACAGCACACATTTTTTTAATCCAAAGATTCTGGCCTAGGACACTGCAGCTGGCTTGAGAACACTTCATCCTTCACTGCAGTCACAGAGAAGGAAAATAGCCCTCAGTTTGGCTGATGATTGTAAAATATTGGTTCCAGATATCTTCTCTTGCTTAGATAAAAATTTGTGCTTGGCTTTTACAAAATTTGTTTAGAAATGTACAAATTTTCTCAGGCAAAACCACAATCTCATGCAATTTTATTTGCACAGAGTATCCAGTTGAGCCTCTCTGTGTTGGGACACAGATTTCATGCAGGCATGGACATGATGTATGTATATTTATAGGTATACAGAACTCGTCTTAGGAATTATCAGAAGATAAAAACTTCAGCTACTTGTGTAGTGAAAAAATAGGAATAGATAATATTCTTTGGTCACCACTGTGGCCAAGTGGACAATGTACAGGGAGGGGTGATTTATTTTGTTTTCTCTCAGCTTGTATAATTCATTTTTCATACTTCTGACCTCTCTCTACACGTGCAAACGTTTTGGTGGTTTTGGATTTTTTTTTGACTGTTTGTTTGTTGTTCATTTTAAAGATCATCTTTCTTACACGGACTACTGTTCTGTACAAAGATTTTGATTAAATTTGCCATGTGTACAAGGTCCTAAATGTAAGCATAATTTTAAATGAGCCATGCTTACATATTATGTATTTGACACAGAATGGTTCCACAAAGGAGAATTTGCTTTGACTTTTGAGCAAGAACTACATTAAAGAGTTTCAGTGATTGTTCACTTAACCACTCACTAAAAAAACTCCACTCCACCTGACTGACCAGCCAGCAAAAAGGAAGCTATAATTTTATTAAGTACTAACATAACATTTCCCACAAAACCATAAAAAATAATTTAAGTCACAATAAATAATGATAATTTAGGTGCCTCCTTTTCTATATTCCTGATGAGAACAACTGCAACGTTCCTTGAACCTGAAATGCAAAATACAGCTGCTTTCATTCCTGGTAATGACTCATCACTGAATAGCTCCCAGGAGGAAGAATTAGAGTACAGTGGAATCAGGAGTTACCAGTGTAATCATGAAAGATCACTGTCAGGATGGAATTACTGTACTCTATGTACTCTCTCACATTAAAAAGAAGACACTATGATTTACTAGCTGTGAGCATCTTGCCAACAGATCCTTTACAAGATTCTGTGGCACTATCTTAAGAACTTCTCTACTAGAGAGCCTTCACTTAATCCCACAGGCATAAATCCTAAAGTCTCGGGCAAGTATTTGCCTGGTTTGACAGATTACAATGATTTGAAAAGAGAGATTCACAAAACAGCTTTCTGAGATTCTGAATATGTTTAAAAATTGGACCAGTAAATTGATTGCTGAGTGTCCTGTCTGGACTGGGTGTTCCTACAGATAAGAGTCAGTAGATGTGTATTGTCCTACCCTGAGCATACCTTACAAGGTGTGTTCCCATCTCCCAGTGTGTTCTCAGCATGACCACCATTAGTGCCTGCAGGAAATTAGTCTTCAATCAATGACCTCTCTATTATATGATGATATTGCAAAAAGATTCTAAGTTCTCCTGCTTTTAATATAACAGTTATCACCAGTGCTTAACTCCACTCATTTAAATTGAACATAAGAAATCACACACTGTTTGTTCACTATATGTGCTTATAATTTCCAGAGTGATTACTGTATTTAGGATTCCAGGTCATTAGATTAGTTAAGAACAAGCTATGGCAATTTGCAAAATGGACAAGCATAGATCTTGGATGGAAAAAGAGTGATGACATATCAGACTAGATAATAGACTAAGATGTTCTAAAACCCAGTTAAAAATATAAAAATAAATTTAAAAAAAGGAAGAATAATGGAAAAATTTATGCACAGAAGCTTAACATGAGTCAAAGTTGCTGCTGGCACAGACAGAAGTTAAGAAGAGGAATCATAATATAAGAAGACATTATTATTATTTCACTTACAGTTTTAGATGCTGCTAAATATTTACACTGCAGAATCACAGGCAAGATTAATATTTTATGCCAAGCACTGGACAAGCCCTAAAATACCACAGTATAGACTCATGTAGCTGAGAATTCTAATGTATATTGCCATGCATGTGCAGAATGGATGAGACAGGGAAGCAACTCAAACCTCCCCAAAGACCTCTGTTTTTCCCTATACAATTCCTCAGCTTTGCCTTTTCTTGGGGGATAGAACCCCTACAGTAAGTGCATGAAGAGATGGTAATGACTCTTTCAAGAATTGATGGAAAACTCTGTTAATATTTTATTAAAATAATAAATATACACTATAGTTACCAAATTGCAGACAACCCATTACATCAGATGGGAAAGTCTGAAGAAAGAAGCTGAATTCCCCAAAGAATGACTGGAAAATACAAGAGCTAGCCATATACCCATTTGGAATGTGAGAGAGTATGCAGTCCTCTCCACTGCCAGAGAGGGACTATCTGACAGAATGAACAAGGTGTTCCCTAGCAAAGGCAACCACAGTTAGTCACTAAAATATTTTCCTGACTGTGAAAGAGTAATGTGGTTTTCAAATGTCCAAGTGATAATAGGAATGGCAGTTTGATATTTGCAATATGCATGTTTTTCATGGAAACAAGCACAATAATTTGTATAGAACTTTAATTCCATACCACAGATGTTACTTGAACAATTGTGTAGCAACTTCAGAAGAAATGTCAACAGTACTTGATTTTATTTCCTTTTTGCATTCTATATTTAAGAGCCTCAAAGGTTACAAGATGGTGTTAAAAGGAATTTTGACTGGACAAAAGTCTTACTGTAGCATGGATTGAGCACACCAAATGGCAATTGTTGTCCTCAGAGTCAGAAGGCTAATACCAATTTAATGTTTTATACACTTGACAGTCTCCCTGTTGTATCCAGGTATTCCTCCTACTGGCATCCTTGCAATTTGCCTTCTGTTCCTCAAATTTACTGCTCCCAGAGTCTGACCTGGCCCTAGTGGCTTTAGTGAGAGCTTTGCTACTGAATTTAGTAACTACCTGGTCTTCCTCCCCTTACAACCTTTAATAATTTGAGCAACATCCTTTAGCACTAGTGTTTCTGATATCTATTACTGCCCTACTTATGTTTCTATATAACAGTTCAGTCCCTAGCTAACTCTCTGTAAAATTAACTTCCAAAATTTTAGTAAGTCCACACACTTTTTTAAAAAATAAAGATTAACAAACAAGCACAGCCCACCCCCCAACCAAAGAAGCCCAAACAACAACCAGACCACTTCACTAGTGTTCCCTGCTCCCGGGATCATAATTTTGTTGTGACTGGGGACTCTTCTCCTTTTCTCTTTCCCTGTAAACTGTACATATTCTTCAGCCTTCATGTATTTCTCACTGTCTAAATCTTAACCAGTTTGTAGCCACCTTTCCCTCACTGCAACTGAGCCTTTGCAGAATGCCCAAGATGAAACTACTGATATTTTCCTATCTCAACTTTGTTAACATCTGTCTTTTACTAAATCCACCTACCTTGTGTATTCCAGCTCCAGAGTTAAGTTCCTTATGTTTGCATACTAAGCATGTTGAACGTGCCACTTTCCCATTACAGCATTTATTATTGCATTTCTGAAATATTAACATTAATCTAGCAGTTTACAAACTGTTCACATTGCACATTAGCTATCTCATTTCGTATTTGTTTTAAAATTCTATATTGTTTTGGTTAATCTGTTCTTTATTTTGGCAGCTCTTCTATAAAAAATGCATTGCAACGGGAGGGTGAGATTTTGTTTGATTTTGACTGTCTACAGTTCAGCATCCATTTGGATACATATGTAGGAGTGATTACAGCATTAATGATCACCTGCATCTCTCCCAAACATACCTCACTTCACTGAACAACATTTTGTTCTTTTACTAAATCCTGTTTATATTACCCTTAGTGTTTATTTCTGACTGCTTAAAGCTACCTGACAAATACTGAAAGTACACAGAAAATGTAACATGCAAGTCCTCTGCTTCCTTCCTCATGTTGAGGTCCCATGTTCAATCCCATGGGGAAGACTGGCTTTTCATTCTATTTATGTTGTCAGTTAGATCTGTTCTATAGAAAAGGTCAATTACATCTATAAATCCCCTGGAGCTACAATATTAACTCATATCCATTTAGCCCATTGTGTTTGCAGGAAGCCCACAGGAATAGCTGACATATTTTCCCAGCAAAGTCCTAAGCATTGAAGTCTTGAACTTGGCTCTTATTTTAGTTCTGTAAAACATAATTTCATGTCTGTACAAAGACAGTCTAAAATATAGTCTCAGCAGTCATTCCTTAAGAAGAGCTATTACCAGAATCAGTGATTAAATTTAGGTGCATTAAAAAACATGATGGTGAGGTTGTTTTCCCCAATAGTTCAACTAAATTGTAGTTTATAGATGCTTTCTTGACCAAAGCCATAGTTCACCTGGAGATAAAGACAATATTTTTATAGAAAAATAAATTGAATACCATCAGCAAACCTCTCAGCTGGGCAGCAGACCCACTGCTTTCCCAAGAAACATAGGAAGAGGTGGACCCACAGACTTTCAGCGTGGAACTGACTAACAAGCCAAAAAACTAATTCAACAGTTCCAAGAAAATATTGGGCACAATGTATCAGTGATAGAATTTTTTAAAGTTCTTGAATCCTACATTAATAACAAAATGACTATACCCACCATTTAAGTAATTGGAAAAGAGATACAGAGAACCTGTTCCCCTGAATCAACAGGTATTAGAAGAGCATGGAATTTGTGCAACAATGTGATCTGTGAGAAGCCTTGATTTTTACATTGATCTCAAGTCTGTTACATGAAGGAGCAATTCCAGAAGAGAAATATGCTTAAATGGTGATATTGTTATGCTCACTTCCCATCCATTCCCCTTGTCCTGTCACAGGGCAGAGTGAGAAGAGGCTGTCCCTTTTCCCTTAGCACTCAGCCCTCAGATATTTATAAACATTTATCAAATCCCCTCTCAGGCTTCTCCAGACTAAAGAGCCCAGGGCTCTCAGACTTTCCTCATAAGGCAGCTGTTCCAGTCCCTTCAGCATCCTTGTAGCCCTCCACTGGACTCTCTCGAGCAGATCCCTGTCTCTCTTGAACTGGAGGGCCCAGAACTGGATGCAAACCTCCAGGTGAGGTCTCACCAGTGCAGGGTAGAGGGGGAGCAGAACCTCTCTTGATCTGCTGGGCACACTCTTCTTAATGCACCCTTTTTTTTTTTTATATTATTATACAGTAGGTTTTTGGTGTTTTGTTTTGGGTTTTTTTATTCCACAGTAATATCATGGAACCACCACTTGAAGATCAAGAAGCACTACCAGGAAAGACAGCATCTGCCACTAGTTTATTTTCTGGTCCTATATGTTTATGTTAATTTGCACAGCAAAGTGGCTCATTTGCTGTCACAAACTCCAGTACAGAAGCTCTACAACTGCATGAACACAATGTTGTAGCTGAGTTAAGACCACCTGCCAGTAGCATCACATGACACCAGATAACATCTGGCCAAAGCTGAACTACAACAGTCAGTTTGAGTAAAAAAGAAGGATTTCTGCAAACACGTCTGTGTTTGCTAGAGTTGACAACCCCATGCCTGGTGTAACAAGTCTTGTAACAGTTTTTACATCCCTGAAACACTTCTGTCCTCGTTTCTCTGTGCAAAGAAGGATCAGCACGTGCAAAATATTATTTGAATATGTATCTAAAACAATGCTGGGTTGCTTTTCAGTAAGGAGGCCTGAAGCATTCTAGAAATAAGAATGTCAATGTTCATTTCAAGATATGTCCATAATGAATTTCCTTCCTTTTATTTTGTTCCTTTTCTCTCTGCCTTTGTCCCACCTCTGATGTATGAGCCACATTTAGATTTACAGGGCAGATTGTGACTTATATTCCTTTCAATGATGCCACCAAGGTCATCTTTTCTCCCTGATAACTATGTAACAAATACATACATATATAAATCAATGTATAGACACAAATATATGTGTATATATGTGTATGTAATATACATACATTATACAAATATATACAACTCATAATATTCAATTACTTATCTACTTAATTAGTGCTGCAGAGCAACAGTGAAAACATGGTAAAATGAAATATTAAAGACAATGGTCTTTACACCTATGTATAAAGTGACACAAACTCTTTGGTAATGGCAGAGGTGTTATTTGTCTTATTTCCTCTTGGATCCTAGCACTACTGGTTGGTCCAGACACTGGGTGATTGCTGCATAATAGTGTTAGACACATCAAGGACTATAAATAATTCCTCATAGTCTTTTCTCATGTTTTTGCTTATGCAGAAAAGTTGATGAAAGACTCAATTAGTTATGTGAAGCTAATGAGCATAAGTTAAAACATATCCAAAATCATCTGTAAGGGGATTTAAGATGCTGTAGCTCATGACCACTAATCCTCCATCAATCACTGAGTCATCCATAGCTGTCCTAAATATTTCCACACAGATCTAGCTACATTAATTTCCTCTTTGGATTCTACTGATTTCCATAAAACTTGAGCTAAACTCTCATCAACTGCACCTTTCAAACCACAGATTTTCACTTTTTACACCGGAAAGACTTACTCTTCCCTCTTTCATAAGTGAAAGATGACTCACCAGAAGTCTGTATAACAGTATCAGAAACTGAGTTTATTGTTGCCCTAATGTATCTTCTTGTGACCCACATTTCTTTAAGGACAGTTTTCTTTTCATGTCTTTTTGAGTGAAACAGTCCCAGCAAGCTGGGCTCAACAGGCTCCACCAAAATATAATCTTATCTTAATTGTTTAATTCTGAAAAAATGCCTCGTGTTTCCAGGAGCAGAAAGGAAACCAAAAGGAAGTATCACAGTGCCATTCAGCAATGGAAAAAATTGTATCTGATTAGCCAACAACAAATTTTGGCTGAAGAGAGAGAAGCATTTCCACCAAATGTAAAAGAAATTCCAGTCCTACTAAATAAAATACCTTTTACATACAGTAGACAGTTGGGTTCATAAAAAAATCCCAAACCAACCAAATGAAAACAAAATACCAAAAAATACCACACACAAACAAAAAAAAAGGAAAAGAAAAATCCACAAAACAACCAAAAGAAACAAATATACAGAACTTTTTTGACTTCAGCTGTGAGTTTTCTTGCATACTACACTCTCAGATGGTCTGTGTGATTTTACTCTCTGCATTTAATACAAATCTTGCATGTACTATTTTAATGAAATCTTTGTGTCAAAGCCTATGCTTCATATTCCTAAATTATGAGAAAAGAAGCAGGATTCATAAGCCACTGAGGTCCACCTCTCTAATATGAATGGGAACTTGGAGATACCTGCTTATTCTTCCTGGCAAGAGACATACACATTCTGTTAGCAGTAGTTTTTTGACTAACCAGACACAGAAAAAGTGAAATCTTCACTGAGCAGCTTTGTGTCTCCATACAGAACGATACGAGCACCAGCAGACTGACCAGAGAATAAAATATTTGACATAAAAAGTGACTGAGATGATGAAAACCCCCACATTTTATTTCCAAAAGGTGTTGCTTGGTTTTTCACTACATGTTACAAAGCATATTTTTTTAATTTTTTTATTTCTAAAAAAAAGGAGCATGCACAAATTTTTCAGAGTTTTGCACTGGACTTACAAGACTAAACTTCCAAAGCTAGAATATTACTCTTCCATACTGGAATGGAAAAATGATTGCTCCAACAGACACCTACAGTCTCATTAGACTGACCTCAGCAGTATTTGAAATTTAGGCCACATTTTAAGAGAATATTTTCAAACACTGACACAACTGGAAAATGAGGTAGAATTAAACACACACTTCAGAAATATATTGCACCAGATCAAGTGGGTATCTTTCATAAAACAAAATGCATTCAAAAAGAAGTAGATTAAATAGATCTACTCTTTCCAGATCCCATAAAATAATTTAATATTGTATTACATAGCATATTGCTACTTTTCCTGCATTCCAGATACAGAAGTAGTTAGGAGAGGGGAAGTTTGGCTAAATGGGAGGTGCTGTGGTACTGTTGAAAGAGGACTCCCTAAATGTAGTTATGAGGCACATTTTTATAATGATAGCACTAAGTAATCTTTGGAACTCCATCAGATAAAGCTGGGAATATTGTCAGCAAATATGCAAAGTGATGTATCAAATCTGATATCTCAACAATAGATATGATAGAAATGGGGCTAAGATAAGTATAAGCACATGAAAACCCATGCACTTTGGAAATAAGAAGAACAATCTAATTAGTTAAAACCAGAGGAAGATTAAAACCTGGATACAACAGGCAGTCACAGTAGGAATATGAAGCATCAACACCAGCTGATGCAGTGCTGGAAACTTCCCCCTAATATTGAACAAGAAGGATGTGGATTGCTCTGGATAAAAAGAAAGATTTTTAGAATTATAGTTGCTGCTAGCTGACAACAAGAAACAAAATGTTGCTTTTTCAAATTGATGCAATAAAGAATTGAAAGGCTGTAATTGCTGCCTACAAGTTTATCAAAGGGATTAAAGGACTGGGGAAAAAAAACAAACAAAACAACCAAAAAACCAAGAGCTGTTTACATCTGAAGTACAGGTTATGGCTATAGCAAGAAGAAAATAGGTGCAAATTGCCATGAAAAAAAATAGCCTCTGAATTCATGAAGATTTATAATCTTTGGGGGGAGAGAGAATGGAATTTGATCTGTTCAGGAACCATTCATTCCATTTTATTCAAGGGGTTGAATGAGGACTTGTGCCAGACTGCACTCACTGCCTGCAGAGTGCCCTTCTAGTCCTGTGCTAGGTGTAAATAGCAGCAAGTAGAAATTCACAATTTCAAAACAAAATTGGAAGTTTTCAAAGTGGGAAGAGCCCCTGTGTACACAAATAATGAAGATGTAGCTAAGCTTTCTGTTTTGTTTGATCAGGAAAGATCCTTCCATTCTCATTCCACTGTTGACAGATGCTTAGAGTCTGTGACTCTCATGTTCCAGACCACTTTTCTATGTGCAAAAAGGTGCACATATTTGACCAGTTAAATAACAGGAAGACAGCACTGCTGATTCACAAAATGACCACAGCATATTTGGTTAATTAACTCAGAAGGGCAAGGCATCTAGGAAAACAAACATTTCAGTTTGTATTTGGGAGGCTGAAGAAACTTTGAGCCATTGTACTGAATATTATTTGCCACCCTTGTTATTATGAAGTCAATAAACTATTCTTAACTTACTACATCCAAAGAGCTACTTATCATAGGAAATAATGATTAATATATATATTTATAGAAAATTAAGCTACTTTTTCAGAGTAAACCATTCATATTTGTTCTCTCTGTTAATGAAAAAAGTATCTTCCTACTTTCTGCCTTACAGTGTTAATTGCCTGTTTTTATTTTTAGTCTTTTATTATTTTCACTTATGTTTACATGGAAAATCTGAAGATTTTCTGTCTTGGATAATCAGTGACAACCAAACACAATTGTCATTATGAGTCAGAATCCCACAAAGCCATACATGGAGATCAAACCAGCTGAACATACCTATTAACAGAACAGTAGTTCCCCAAGCTCTTAGTGTTGACTTTATTCTTCTCCCACCAGAAATCACTGGAGGACAATGACTTCCCCAATAACAAATTAGCCCACAGCAAGTGGTTCTATCAAAAAGTTTTACCCTGAATGATAGCACAGAGGCATCTACTTCTGTCTGTGTTTATCCCATGGCATTGGCACATCAGTTTCTGTTTGGTTACTCGTTTTTCTCACTAGGGCTAGTTTTTTAACAACAACTACTTCTCTAGACCTCAAGATGTATTTTAATTACTTAGAACTCAGTGGTTGACATTAGCCCCTCTACTGTTTCTCAAATATTACAGAGAAACTCAGATCTGTCCATTTAAAAAAAAAAAAATGCAGCTGTTCTACAGATTCCACTACTGTCAGCTTTTTCCAGTAACACTGGTGTCAACTGCAAAGTTATTAGGCCAGATTTCCCTAGGAATTGCAGGTATTACTTCACTGTCTCTCCTACAAACATTCATAGGATATTTTTCTATTCTAAAAAATCCTGTGATAGTGTACTAGAGAGACACATAATCTTTAAGAGGTAACAACTTCATTTTCTCCAGGCATGTATATGAGCCCAGTGACTACATAATTAATTAATTATTATTTATTTCAACTGGTCAGTCATCATTTTTGCAGTTAGAAAGCATGACAATAGCCATTAATAATATACTTGTTAACCTCTCACTCCTGGGAGGTATTCCAGTACTACCATTGAATAGAAACTCTTCTGAAGTCAGATAACACTGAAGGGAAGGAATAAATCAATTCCTATTTCTTCTTTGGATTGTATCACCAAATATTGATTTTTAAATATTTTTTTTAAGCAACTATTTACATTAATAATCAGCCACAGCCTTAAGAAAAGGGTAACAATGATGTAGGCATCTCTCAGAGTGGTATGTCCCCTGCAGCACTACTCAGTCATAGCAATGATTCATTTTATGGATTCTTCCAGTCACAAGAGGTGTGAAAACTATGACCACACTCAAAGTATTTTCCCTCCTCAGTCTAATCTTTTGACTACCCTAAAAAAAAAACAACTTGAAATTCCTGAAACAATGAAAGAAGCATGCTAACATTTAGTACTCATGAAAATGGCACCTCTGCCTTGTTTGCAATGAGAATGAGCAGTGTTGCAGAGTATACATGAATTAAAACACCAATAGTCTGAGCATCATGGTACCTTGTGTCCAAGTGTTGGTACGTGCAAAGATGTGAAACATGAGAGAAAGAAACTATAGAAATCTTAGGACAGCAGGAGTCCTGCCCATGGTTTGTTTTACAATTAAGGCTTTGTGTCACGAAACAAACAAAATATGTAATGTGTTGAATCTGTAGTAAATTCAAAGTGATTACACCAGTCCTTATTTATTATCTCTTTAAGCTAATAGTATGCAGTTGTTAATTCAGTGATTATCTAAGACAGCACTTCATATGAGGACAGCATTGTGTTATTGAGCCATTAATGAAAATGACTGCTTTAACACTATCCTGCAGCTGTTTGTGGAGGTGCAAGAAAATGCCACATCAACAAGAACATGACTGAACATTCAAACAATTAGAAAATGTCTGTTAGTGCTAAAGAATCTCTCAGCACTGGTAGGTTAAAAGACAGCTGTGTACTTCTGGGTTGCTTAAAGAGCTATGTATGAACTTAAGCATCATTTTCCAAGCAAAGAAAAAAACTTGGCTACTGATCCAGAACCAGTTTGTTACAATGCAACTGTATACTACAATAGTATAACTACAACAGGAGGTTCCTTTACTATATAGGCCATTTCCCATATTCCACAGTCTTTTAGGCATCCTGTAAGTCTACTAAGTGCTTCTTAACCATTGCTGACAGTGTGGACTAGGATATTATTCTGCAATTCAGAACAAAATGCAGGATGAAGGTATTAACATGGATGAACTGAATCCTAAATGGGATTCACAGAGTTTATACATGTTGTGGTTTTGGTAATACTACTCATATGAGCATGATACTGAGCCCTCATGGATACAGGAAGTGTGCTGGTACTTAAGAAACTAATTTCTTTCTCTCTTATCACCTGTAATTAAAATGCCAGCATTAAAATATAACCATGAAATACTAATACTTCGTAAACAGAGACCTCTTCTCAAGGCCTGTTTATGTTAGTCACTGTAAAAATCATTATCTGTTATCTGCAAGGAATGGAGAATACTTTGCTGATAACCATGACAAAGTAAAACATCCTCCCTGTAGCAAGTTGCAAAATACCACAGTATACTGGCATGGAATCCTCACATCCCAGAGGATTACCCTTCAACATTATTAGAAACCTTTCTGACAATAAATTTCAGCATTGTAGTCCACTGAAAATTAAGTGCAATCTATAATCAATACTTAAAAAAACCCCTCTGTGCATAGCTTTCTAGTGGCTTCCAAAAACAAAGGGCTGGCAGATGTAATGAAATAAACAGGTAATTTCTTCTATTATTTATTTTTATTTTTAATAAAAGCATAAAAAACCTCAGTATTTTCCAGAAACATTACATCTTCCTATATTTATGGGGGTTTTATAATTCAAAAAACCAAAGAAAATAATAACTACAGCTGACTTCTCCTACTATATTTATATACTTCCTTCAGCTGCTATTAATTTTGGAAAATATAAGAAAGGAATTGTGATAAGAAACTAAATAAGGGATTTTTGAGAATACATAAGGAAAAAAAAAAGAATATTCAAAGTTTAGTGGAGAAACAAGTGAACTGAGTTAACAGGGTGTTCTGCATTTTATCAATCCTGCACTGAAAATCATCACTTTGAACTGGAGACAGGTACTTCACCTTCAGTATAAATGATCATCGAGTCATGAAGAAAAGAGTACAATAATATTAAACCATACTGGGGGTAAACAAAGCAATTTAGGTACCAGTTATTCAAACATATATGTGTATATACATCGACTACTTGGGAATTCACTGAGTTCAGTAGCAACTGCTCCATGTTTACTATTACCATCCAAATTCTCACCATTTCTAAGTTACTCGAATACCTTGAAATGATGAGATGTCACTTCTTATTTTCAAAGTCTGTCTACTGTCTGTAGACTACCTGTTCCATGTAAATAAGTGTAAGGATACATTTCACATAAATGAACTACCAGAAAAATTTAAAATGTAATCTTTTTCACAGCTTAAATTGCTTGCAAGAACAAAATGAATAGGCAAGGTACTATGAAACTAGGTACCATAAAAAAGGTTTTTCTCCATTATTTTTGATTAGTTTTGCCATTTAGATTATATTTGTCAGCTATGAAGTATACAGGTTTTAAAGCCAGATAGAAAAACCCCTAAGAACCATGACGAATAAAGTTTTACA
This sequence comes from Chloroceryle aenea, assembly GCA_013399075.1. Taxonomy (NCBI): domain Eukaryota; kingdom Metazoa; phylum Chordata; class Aves; order Coraciiformes; family Cerylidae; genus Chloroceryle; species Chloroceryle aenea. Next base: position 115,828 of record VWZY01002510.1, read on the forward strand.
TTTGTTAACAATGTCTTTGAACTTATGAATTGTTTATAATATGCTAATATAAAACCATACAATAGCATTAAACCTCTCAAAAGAGAAAAGCTGAAGTGATGGGGCTAATATGTCTCTCTTCCTTCATTATCTGAGCTGTGGAAGAAGGTACCTCAGTAATGGGACAGTACAAATTAAAAATCAGAGCTGAATAAAACTGCAAAAGATGGCACAAAGCTGGCATTGAACATGGTGGTAGAGTGGTACCTAGAAATATGACATACTATTTGACTTTTTTTTTTCTAATTTCCAGTGAGCAAGGAGCCATTTTTTCAAATGCAATAGAAATGCATCATGTCTTTTTCAGGATGTCTTCATTTTCATCTCTGTGGACCCAGCTCAGATGGAATTAATCAGGATAAATAGCGTTCTACGATCCAAAGAGTCCTTCCAAAAAGCATTTGTACCAGGACTGAGGACTGCTAAGCATGAAGAGGGTGGTCCTTCATGAAAAAATAGAGAGGAAGAAGAAACAAAAGGTGACCTCGTGGAAGGTCGCCATCTCTCAACCATAAGCACATCAAACTTGACACTATATGACTGTTATTTGGTGCTTTTTTTCCCTAAACCCAGTATTGGTCCACAGATATGAGCTTTCTGAGTGGAATTCTTTTTCTGGCAGTTTTGAAGGCCATCTTGTGGTCATGGGATTTCATTGTTGTGCCTCAAACCAGTTTGTTTTGACAAAGGGACAAATTCTGATCTCAGCTTTATCAGTCAATAGTGACACCATGGAAGACATCAGCACAACTGGGTTCAAGTGAGGCAAGCAGTCCAATTTCATACAACAGACTCAAGCTGTATGGTCATACTGCTGATATTAAAGTTGAAAACAGGATTCTTATTTCCAAAACAAAACAGAACAACAGGGATTTGATTACACATATAAGGAAGGCTTCAAAGCATAAGGGATTCACAGCAGTAATCAAATGCTGGCTCCCTTGTGAGGCTAGGTGACACTTCCAGCTCTTGTGCACCCATTAAAGCAAGCCAGCACTCCAGGTTAATCAGGCATGGGGGTTCTTATGAGGCAGTTTCCAGTAAACCCAGTGAAAAAAACAGAATCCTGTTATTGCCTCAAGAAGAACCTGAAGGACCACATCCAAATCCTCAAGGTATCTTTTCCTGTATTTCATGTGCAGTCCTAAAGAAGCCAACAGGAATGTGGTAAAGGGGGTGAGGGGAGGGACAGACACTGAAAGAAGATGAGGACAAATGGAAAATATATTTTTAAAAGGACTGATATGACATTATAAATGCCATATACAGTAAGAGGGTGACTAAGGGGTGATGTCTTTACCCAATATTGCAATATAAATAATAATGATACACTATCAGCTGACTCTTTCAAAGTCGATTTTAAAATAAAATAACCCCAAAAATCAAAGAATTTATTTTCTCTTTATAAAGATGCTAATGAAGAAATAATATAACTTAAGTCTTGGGTCTGATGAAAACAATACATCTTCATACTTATGTCAGTCTTCCTCAGAACTTAACAAATTGCTTATTAACTGGGGGCCTCACTTTGCAGTGCCATGTGGACATGAAAAAGATGCTTGCTACAAAACCAAACATCAGTGGCTGGACAAGAGAATCTCTTCTAGAAAGGCTGAGTCTCACAAACAACTGGCAAATCTGCTATGTCTTTACCTTCTAGTGCCTCTCTCCCACTGCCAAAAGACTGGCTGTATTTTGTCTACATCTGCCTGGCATCTCTGAACATGGCTTCTGCCACATCCTAAGAGAGATTCTATTTGTGTCCCCAAAAGTGAACCACAGACTTCAGGAAGTAGCAGCGTCTCCACAGTGGAACATATGAGAGGCATCTCTGATGAAATCACATTGTGATACATTTATAAAGTCACCGAGATTGATTGAAAATGCATGCTGAGTGGAAGAAATAAGGGGGAAAAAAAAAGTGCATTGTCACATGGAAGTGATTTACAAGGCTGTGCTGCACTTGGTAACAAAATTAAAATTTCCCAAACATGTAAACATTGTTCTGTGAACTGCTGAAGTCATAGGTTCCACTTTTTCCATTTTCTTTGGGCAGTCAGGAGAAAGCAAGCTGGTCATCATCATGTTGCTACAGACTTAGAAAGTACTTTGTCTTGGCCTCTGACCTTCTGAGCAGGTAACTACGCAGTGCCTTGAATAGGGACTGCCCAGGATGCACAACACTTTATCAAACAGGTAAAGTGTTTCCCCCTGTCATTCAAGTTCCAGTAGTCTGCCAAACTTTTTTTTTCTTTCCTACTAGGTACAGTTTATAGAACACCCATATTTTACAGGAATAAGAAATATCCAAGCAAGATGGAAGATGCCAAAGGCAGAAGAATGCTTGCTTATAGCAATGAGAAATGTATTTCAGCATTAGAAGTAAGGGGTCATGGTGTATAATTATAAAATACATATTTTCCTCAGACTAACTCATTTCATATACTATGTTGTAGTAATTTTATTGCAACTGCACCAAGAAAAATCTCCTTCATTAGTTTCAGCTGTTGTAATACAGGTATTTCAATGGTTGGTTTTCAGCAGGTCCCTAGGATAGAGAACAGTGATAGAAGAGAAGTGATAACAGAGATAGAAGAGAGCAGCTTTTTAGAAGTTGAAGGTGGTGTGACCATGACCACTGGAATATTGGTGTCTCTGACCTCTCAATACTCCCCAGTGTGAGAAAACATGCTTTTCTTATTCCCAATTTCACTAGAAGCTTTAATTTGGTTTGACTTGTTTTCACCATTTTCAAGTGTGAGGCTGTTAGAGAGCAGCTATATTCCAGTAAGACTGTACAAAGTAATAAAAAAAATGTTTATCAATGTATGCAAAGGCCTTTGGGGAAAACTTATCTCCAAACAGTTCTGTAAAGCCCAGTAAACAAAAGCTGTGACTGCTGTGCAGGTTGGAGTGTTAGAGTCTTCAGATCAGGACATGAAGGAGCATGGTTTGCAGCAATATAGGCACACAATCAAGAAGAAGCATTATTTGTGAGAGACTAAGAGAAAATCATCCCTTCTCTTTCTCTAAAAGCAACAATAAAAAGCCTACCCTGGTATTCAGTCCTTCAGAAAGCATTCGTATTGAACAACAGCTACAGATGCTTGGAGTCTTAAGCAGCCAGGCTTACTTACCAACCCCTCTAATGAATGTAGCTGAACTGGCAAAAGTCCTTGAACACACTGTATTTTCCATACTTTCATGGGGGAAACCCAAAGGAAATCTTTTGTCTTCATAAACAAAACAACTTTTCAATGTTAATGGTGCCTTACTCTTCCTGGCTAAATATATACTCTCCTGCCATGATAACTCTATCCACACCCATATAGGTTGCATCCTTACAGCCTTCCAATATCCCATTTTTTCCATTGACAAATGGATACATTCTAGCTATCCCGTTCACCCTTGTGGCATCCCTACACATCCTTTGAGAACTGACAGCACACAAAACTCCACTTACAAAGTATATTACCTCCCTTGACCTGCTATCCACGACTACTTTGTAAGACAAGGCAGAAGTGAGCTGCAGGCTAGGTCTCTGAGCTGACATCATGCCACGTGGGTCCACCTCTGCACCTGACAGGGCACAAGAGCCAACAGCCAGGAACTGGAATTGCTACTCCTAGGCAGCAAATACCTTGGAAAGAGAGATTCCACCTCATGACTTACCCTCTTTAGTTAGCAGACTAATAAGATTTTCTTTGGAAAGGCTTTGGCTAAGGGTGCTAAAACAAGGCTGTTTTGATAATATTTTTACAGGCACTACACCAGATAAATTAAACATCTGAGAACATCCCAATTGCTTTCCTACAAACAGTGAACTCGAGCAGAAGAGCACATCGTCTACTTAGCTCTTGCAAGTTACTTCCTAAACCAAGATTAAGGGCTAAATACTATAAACAATAGAGAATCAACTACCCTCAAAGGAAAATCTGAAAGAAAAAGGATGATAATTCAAGTTTCCTACTAGGACTGGTCCTAAGGTAGAGCTTTTACACAAGATGCCTTTGGAAAAGGCCCTACAGAAGTTTGCAATAGCCTGTTCTTGGATGTGTGTCTGTTCTAAAAAGTATGGACCATCCCTTCACTCATTTCTATCTCTGTTGGACTGAAATAATCTGAGGCATAAGAGATGCATCCACAGATTCTTTCCAACCTCAAAGTCCTTTTGTGTTTCAGGCTCACCTCTCAATAACAACTATGTTGCAAGTACAGTGCTACTATCATCATATGAATCTGCAAGAAAATCTAAAGCATTTTCAAGTTTAATACCTCCCCATCAAATACCAAGGCTAGGCTGCAGAAGCTGCTGTGGAGACTTAGTACTTTGATGTAAAGGTGTAAGCCTGGGACAAACTATGATCAACCCCAGCACAGATATCTCTGCTACTCCAAGACTGGGAGGCAGGAAGACCTGACACCGGGTGCTTTGCAGTGCTGTTGTAGCACTTGCCTTAACTTATTTGGGTTGCTCTTAATAAAGGCCCTCTCAGCTTTGCAATTGTGGGTACAAATATTTTTCAGTAATAACAAACATTTTAAAGGCCTACGCTGTCTTGACTATGATTACAAGTTAGTATGGACAAAATAATTGCTACTATTTTGTTCCAGGATTCACTTTGCCCTCCATTTTTAGACTGTAATTTAAAGACAAAAAAACCCAAACAACTGCATAACTTTGTCCATCAAATCATATTAAAATATTTTCAGTTCATAGATGAGGTCTTGTCACTGTAATCAATAAATCTACTTCTTGGGTTAGCTAAAGATGAAGCACCTTAATTTGGATCTCACCCAGTCCTTCATGGATGACACCCTTCCTGCCTTTTGTCCAGCATCTCTCTGTTTCTTTACAGAAAGTGACTATAAAGATAAATAACATACAAATACATGTAAATATGTAAACACAAACAGGATTTAGTTATTTCCAGGAAGATCTTGAATGACTGTTATCAGAGTGTTTGGTGTCCTAGAAAGCAAGGAGTAGGAGGAGATAGTCCTTAGGAAGCTGTGTCTCTTTTCTCCCTGCTGTTTCTTGGAGCTCCTAGACACTAACAGCATTCTCCTTGTTGATCTCAAGTAGTTTTGCTCAGGGTGCTAAATTTTATAGTCTGAAGTAGAAGCTTCTGAATGCAGTGTGAGTTTTTTAGTTATTTTAGCATTGCAAGCTAATTTTTAAGTCTTTGAGAGAAAGAATTAAATTGGGATAGAAAGGGGCTTCTATTAAAGCTGCATATGTAATCCTCTGCAGTGATTTGCACTGGTATTTCATTTAGTTTTTCATCCTACTTATACAAGTAATGCTGTAACATTTATTAATGCAAGCTTTTTTTTATTCTTTGATACTCCATTAGAGAACTAAATAATTGTTTTATGAGCAGGTTTTCTCTTCTGTGAATGAAAATAAAGGCATGTGCCAGTTCACATCACACCCCTGTCATTGTTCACTCATCTCCTGATTTTGCAAGGACATATGACTAAACTTCCTCTACAGACTGTTAGGTTTTGAGGGAGTTTAGTTCAATATTCACCCATTCTAGTGATGACTGCAAAATAGTCAGGATTGCTTGTCTGGTAAAATTGATTTCTCCTGGCATTGTTGGGATTGATTATCAATTTCCACGTCTGAAATATGTCATTCGAAGGTTAGTGAGAGTTTCCTTCTGTAGAACAGGGATTTCTGTGATAGTCTGTACTTCCAGAGCACTTCTAATGTACTGGTATGTGTCATTTGGCAGTGAAATCAGGGGATAAGGGAGAGAATGGGAAACCAGTTAATTTTCAGTAAAACTCTTGATTTTCACAGATTTTAATGTCTCCTTTTTTGGGCAGGGAATATTTAATGAAAGCAAGGCAAATAGCACTGAGGCATTTACGGTGTAAATGTTTTTCCCTATTCTATCCCCTTTGCTTACTTTGCATAGGTGTTTGGGGTTTTTTCTTGCTGATTTGAATTCCATAAGCAAGAGAGTAGATGAGAGAATAACATGACTCCTTCTCCTTGAAGTCTTTTAAGCTTGTTCGCTTTCATTTCTACTTTGTTATCATGGAAACCTTTTCAAGGGGAGAGAGAGAGGGCTAGAAATTGGTCTTTTCTGGGCTGATTACACAGCTCTTCAGACCAAAAAGGTTCTATGTGTTGTCCAAACAAACGGCTGCCCAGATGTTGCAGAACTGAAGGACATTTAGTTTGAAATTGTGTGGGATGCTCAAAGAGATGAAAAAATCCCAAATGATGGGACAATGAAAATGAGGGAGTGGACAGTATTCCATATCATATGCTTTCTTTCATTAGACTACAGTTATCTTATTTTATTCATGCATTAGTGCAGCAATTGAGGTGACAAAACCAGATAACATTGGAAACAGAAACCAGTGGAAAAGGCTATGGTACCTGGAAATGGCTGCTACTCCAAAAAGAAAAAGAAAAATAAGGCTTAACTGCTTATAGAAAAATTCACAGAACACTTGCAACTGTGTTGCAAGGTAAGGGCAGTATTATCCCCAAAATACTGATCTTTTCCTATATACTCATTCCTTCCTATTAATTTATTTCCATTTTTTCAGTAGTTCCAGGTAGCAGAATCTGCTTAAGCATGAAACTCCATAGAATTTTTGGTGATGACATCCTCTTACCCAGCAAAGCTTCCCAAAGGGTGAATACTGTATGTTTTCCACACCTAACCACACTTGGATATTTTTCTTTAAGTGAAATATAATCAGAAGAGCAATACACTGTTTCATATCCTGCAAGTATTCTATATTACATAAGCAAATGTATAGGAGATGAAAAGGATCTCCAGATTGGTAGGAAAGTATAACTGTGGAGCATCCTGCAGCAGTAAAAAAAAGCTAATTCCATCTTTGGGGGATAATAAACACATGGCAGTATGTAAATAATGGGGTATTAGTTATGGGGACCACTTACTCTTGTGAAACTAATGCACATAGACACCCCACCCCAACCATTGGCATCACCACTGTTGTGACCGTCCCAGACATTTGTTCAAGGATGGTCAAAGTTTTGTCAGGGCAAGAATATGCTGAAAAAATTCAGCACTAAGTCTTCAGTTGCTAAAAATAAATAAAATAATAAATACAATACATTAAAAAATAGTAATTTAAATAAAAATAAAATAAAATATTGGCTTCAGAAAGATATACTAAGATTAAGTTTCCTGAGCTGCTGATTCATCTTGGTGGAGCTCCATGCATGTGTTCTGAGTTCCAAGAACATCTTCCCTGTGTAAACAAGCCCTGGCCAAAGGCATTACAGAATCCAAACTTCAGCTGACAGCATCCAGAAATGTTTTGCAAGCCTGAAACATTGCACCATAGAAACAACACTGCAAGCTCAACATAGACAATATGCTGTATGCACAATGCAAAGAGCCACCTATGTTTTGAAAACATAAGGACAACTTTCTCTCCTCTGGTTTTTGTGCCACTTTGGGGCACAACTAACATTGTTTCTAACAAGGATTTGGGACAGAGCCCTGGGATGAAGAAAGGCTTAATGTACTGCTTGCAGGCTGTGTGAAACTACCATATGTTTCTGGGGGAATGTTCCCTGCTACCCATGCTAGAGCCAACCCAAAGTTATATTAATTTATAGGGAATTAACAGCAGAGCTCACCTAGGCCCAGCTCTAGGAACTGGCAGTGACTCCTCAAGTATTCTCTCCACTGTCCTCTAGAATAACAGTATTTGCAGCTGCCAAGATCCTAGCCCTGCTACCTGTTTTTCAACTGCTTTTTTCAGTTACTTTGAGGAGAAACCTTACTTGAATACACAACCAAATGAAACTTGGAGTATGGCAGGCCAAAAAAGCCTGCAACACTGAGAGATCTCTTCCAACCCATTCACTGACAACAGTTCTATAAGGGAAAACTATGTCCTGGTATTAAAACCAGCACAACTAAGCAGAAGAATGAAGGAAGGACTTCTTATACCATCTATTCCTTAATCATCTTAGTACCAGGCTTTGGATTGGTCATAGAGCTGACTGAAGGCATGCAATGTAAAAGGGACAGAGGAGGTTGGCTTTAAGAAAATATTCTTAATAGTCAGGGAGAAATCAAGAGATATCTACTAAATATTAATACATGTACTTCATTCACTTTGGATTTTAATGGTTTATTTTTTTAAAATAGCCACTCTTCATATTCTCTCTTATTATCTGTCAACCATTTTATTCTTTAGAATGGTTCAGTCAAATTGTTCTGTTTTCCAAGACACTAAACCACATTATGTGGAGTACAGAAGTCTTTTGTCATAAAACTCAATGTCATGTAGTACCAGTCTGCAAGTCAAACCAAGAGCAGAGGAAATTATTTTGGGAGAATTGTCCGGGAGCATAGATTTGCTTTATTTTTCCCAATTTAAACCCAACACTCAAACCAGAAAATGAAGTGATATGTAATACTATAATGAGGTTGTATTTTGCCCCAGATCTTATATTTTGGAAAAAATACCCAAGCAATGAACAAAAACAATGAACTCAAAACCAGCATGAGCCATACTTGTCACAACAAATGGCAAGTTCTGGTAATTTGCTGTCAGAGTTCAGCAGTGTCCTTCTTGTTTTCCTTCAATCTTTTATAAATCACTTCCCAAAATGTCATCTCAGATTCCCAAATTATTTTCCTTATATTCTAATGATGTAATATTTCATGAATTCTATGATTCTATGAATAGGTCATCACTACAGCACTTTATCTTTCCTTATCATATAGCACAATTCTGACACTGTTTGCATATAATTTGACCTTTTTACATATTGGGTAACTCCCTGACACACTGTCCTGATAAAACAACAGATACCATTCATGTTTACTGTTAACATGAATGCACAATTAATTCTAAACCCATCACTTAATTTCCAAGTCTAAAACATTACAGAAACTCAGAGTATAAAGCATAAACCATTTAAGATTATAGTTAGGATTCAGGTTTATCAGCAACCAAAAAATCAGACCTATCTACTCGAAATACCATCCTGCTAACATGTGAATTATAAGAGGAGAATGTTGCTGTTTAAATAATTTTTGAACCTTTCCTTTCAAAGATATGTAAATTGCATATCAGAATTTTGCCACAGATTATCTTCTTAAATTTGCAGCAATATCACTTTAGGCATATAAAAGCAGAACTGGTTTTGTTTGGTTTTTTTCACTCTAGTTTTTCCAACTGGTATGTACAATCTATGTCTTACTTTTGGCATTCTCCTCTTTTTCATGAAACTAACTCAGCCAGAATGGTATGTGAACACAGTATTTGAAATTTCATTTCTCTTAACAAGAGAAACTATGCTTTAATTTTTTATTTATTTTATTTATTTATTTATTTTTCTTTTCTTTTGGCTGCATTATTCACCCTATACCTAAAAATACTTGAATCATTACTTGGATTGGCTTCTGTCCCTTGGTAATTTCCTTGCTTGGAAATACCTTGCTAAGACATCTGGACTCATGGCAGTTACTTTAGCCATCTGATCCAGAGGGATAAATTCAGATTTTGTAGCTGCTTAATGGCTGAAGATAACAGCCTTATATTTTTATCTTTATTGCAGCAGACAATTAAAAATATTAATCTTTCATCATTGCAGGCAGGAGATAGAAGAAATGCAGCCCTTGCAGAATGAAGAGTTGTTTTAAAAGGAAAATAAATCTGTTTTTCATTCCTTGGTATTTTCTGCAGCGTGGAAACTGGAAATCTCACTTTGTAAAGCAGAAAAGTAGAACACAAAATTTACTATGTTGGCAAGACAGTTCTCAGTGTGATGTTCAACTGTTGACTACATACCAACACTCAAAACTAGCTTTTGTAACGGAGTTTACCATAAACTGGATGTAACCTATACCCTAGAGTGAGATTTTTTTTTCCCCCTGCTGATGAAACACAGACAGGCAGAGTTGGAGTCACAGTATTGCTACACAGAGCACATCTCCACCTTTTATGATCACAAAAGCAGATCTGGAGTAAAATTCTGCTCTAAGTCACATAAAGAAAAAAAAGACATGTGCCATTCCCATATTTCTGGGTGGGTGTTGCTAGTTTGTTTTTGTTTAACTGTGAGTGTTTGTTTGGGGTTTTTTTAAGTATTGCATGAAATAAATGCAAATGATAGAGTATGTTTTTGTTAATAGTATTGCAGTGCTAGTTTCTCAAGGGAATTTGTCACTAAAAGGTGAACAGCAAATGACAGTCCACATGGGAATGTTTATTCAGTTCCTAAAGAATTAGGGTAAGTGTCTTTTACATGATATAGAAGAAAAAAAATGCAGTATACTCTATATATCACTCATATAATAAAGAGGGAATACAAAATACAGATCATACTAGTGCTATCAAACAAATAATTCACAGAAAACTGAAGGTTAATTAGTTTGGTCCTTTGTTAAAATAATATTGCAGGAAAATAAGTTTAGTGTCATCGACTATTAGCAAATTACCCAAACTCCTGGAGCATTTAATGAAAGAGAATATAATTCATACAACTGGACCAATTCATATATTAATCTGCTCTCATCTGGCCTAGGAACTGAATGACCTCATTTCTCAGAGATCCACAGCATGCTTGAGGTCAAGGACAGTACAGGGTGTTCAACCTGGCTTGTTGCAAGGTTATGTAAAAGACTGACAGAGAGTTTAGACTCAGCTGAAAAATATATTTATGCAGGAAATTTTAAGTCTAGGAAGAAACCATGGCTTACAGAACTGCCCATAGCAGCAAGCTTTGGGCACTTTGGGTCACCTAAAGGGGACTTAAAGCTACAGACATTTTTTTTTATTTCAAAACATCATTTTGAATGCTCCTTTGTTTTGCTTTGAATGCTACATTGTTTTGATTGCTACTTAATCTGACAAATACAGCACTATTATTTGTATCCTGGGTTAAATAACAGCTTGAGTTACAGGTAAAATTTGTCCTTGTTCCCACAGGTTTATGTCACTGTTAGTGAAGGATGTGAACAAAGGTCAGTAGAAAGCACATTCCTCTGCCAAGGACCCTTGGTGGGGAGTCCCAAGGAAAACCTGTTGACAGTCACCTGGTTTTGTATGCAGGATGTGGCCCGTTGACTGCAAAAGCAAAGCCCCCTGTGCAAAGAGCAAATGGTGACTTGCATGAAGCCAGAACTAAATCATTAATGGCTGAAACATGAAAAATGAATTTAATTCCTCTCAACAAATACAGCAGACCATAGTGAAAAGGCATGATGGTCCCAAAAACGTACGTCCAAATTACTCCTGAAACTCACACTGAAGATGCTAATATAATTATTTCCAGCAGACATGGGGAAAGAGAAATCCACTGAACAAGTATTTCTAGGAATGTGCCATCTGTATCTTCTCTGATTTACAGGATAACACTTTTCTAATACTCAGCTATGCCAGTTTATTCTCTCCAGAGGTTTCCAATGTAAATAATGTATTTCTTTAAATCTGTGTTTCAAAGCATACTGATTTGCTGCCTTGATTTTTAAGCCAGTGTCAATAGTCAAGAAGCAGGTAAGCCCTGAAGAAATATAGAAAAACATTTGCAGGCCCTTGAAGCAGAAGTGTTAACATGACTATAGATTACGTAGATAGTATTCCCATGAAAACACACAGCTGAAGTGAGGGTCTTCCAGTTTGGGCTCACAGATTAAAAGTAGGGTGTGACCCACTTTGTGTTCCTGGACTTCCAAACTCATTCCTTCTCTCCCTAGCCAAGCCTTCCAAATGTATCTGGAAAGCAGATATTTTTCAACACTTAGTGTCCTATTAGGAATAAAAAAGTGATCTTGTGGCTGGAGTAAATACATATACCATAAAGAGAATTTAGCAACCCTTTTACTGTCTGGGTCTTGTTAAACTCTTGCTGGCACTCCTGCTTGCATTGTACAAAGGACCAGAAACAGTCAGGTGCATTCTTTGGCTTTGTTTTTGTTTCAGTTTCTTTTAGATAAATTTATGGCCAACAGTTTATGTGTATAATTAATTTGTTGAGCTTTTTCTCAGAATTGTTGGAATTAAATGACAGCTATATAAATTATGAAAAAAAAAGTTTGTGTTTATACAGCACTCAATGCTACAGAGACATTCCTCAGACTCAGGATTTAAGGATTTAAGGACAAGGCTGTCTTTGTTCTTGAGGTTGTTGTTTTGTTGTTGGTTTGTTGTTTGGCTTTTTTTTTGCAATAGATGTCTGAACTCAAATTAAATTCTTATTGCAAAAATGACAATTTTTTATGCTTCAACTTCTAGTATACTTATTGGAAGGCTACTCCAGGAAGGTCTTTATAGCCTCCTTCTACTCTCCAGATTAAAATAACTTTGATCCTGTTTATACACATCTGTTCTTTGTGCCAGAATTCACTGAGGAAAAAAAAAAGTCCTATACCAAATATCTGGCAACAACAACAGAGACCTTCTCAGCCTTCAGCTTTGAAGCTGAAGCAAACCAAGGTATTCCAGCCTCAACCAGCCCCCCTGAACATCTTAGATGAAGTAAATGCAGTGAATTATTACTTTCTTTAAGGTCTGTGTGAAATGGTATTAGGGCACCAATACACCAGGTCATTTCATTGCACACCACGGCTGTTGTACAACCCCTCCATCAAGATGCACAGCTCTGGGATGGGCATGACAGGTGGGTGGTGGTTTCCCAAACTGGGGAACCCGAGGGGAGCGGGAAACCCTCTGGAAGCACAGGGCAGTGCCAACCCCCACCTCCCCAAATGCACACACTCACATACAGAAGCCTCCCTGGGGAGCATGGCCTGGCAGGGTACACAGGGAGGGCGCTGAAGCTCTGCCAGACCAACCAGGGAGTAGCAGCATCCACCTGGCAGAAAGCCACGGCCTCTCTACGCTCGCTGCCTGCTGCAGCTGCCTGGAGAGAACTCCACTGGGAGCACGCAGCCACCCTGCTGCAGGCCTGTCTGGCTGCCACGAGCACCCGGGAGAGGAACTCCTCTGCTTAGTGACAGAGCTCTGCAAGGAGGCTGAGGAGCATCAGGCAGTTAGAGTTTTGGACCTGCTCCCCTGGAACAGGTCTGTCAGGCACGCTGTGACTCGGGGTGATAAATTCACAGCCAACCCTGAACTTGTCTGAGACTTGTTGCTCCAGCTGGGTGTGAAAAAAGCCGTGGGGTCTGAAATAATGCATCCCAAGGTACTGAAAGAGCTATCTGATGGCATTATGGGACCTCTCTCCATTATTTTTCAATGGCTTTAAGAGCCTGGAGAGGTCTCAGTCAAGTTGCATTGTTCCAATTTTCAAGAAGCACAAGAAGGAAGACCCTGGTAGTTGCAGGCCTGTCAGTCTCACTTCAGTGCCTGGGAAAGTTATGGAGAATGTTATTCTGCAACTTACCAAAAACACTTGAGACACACCACAGTCATTGGTCATAGCAGAAAAGTCCTGTTTGACCAACTTAATTTCCATTTATGACAGTCACCCATCTAGCTGGCCAAGGAAAGAGCAGATGCAGTGGGGCTGGGGTTTTAAGAAAGCTTTTGATACACAATATCCTCTGGATAAACTGTCCAACAAACAGCTAGACAAGGCCAGGACTCCTTGGGTGAGCAATTGGCTGATGGGTCAGGCTCCAAAGGTTAGAGCAAGAAGGGCTACATGAGGCTGGCAACCAGTCACCAGCAGGGCTCCCCAGGGCTCAATTTTAGTGCTCTTCAGTGTTTTTATAAATGACATGGACTCAGGAATCAAATGTAAGTTAAGTAAGTTTACTGATGATACCAAATTAAGAGGAGCTGTGGACTCCTTCAAGCGAGTCTCCCTTACAGAGAGATCTAGATGGACTAGAGAGCTGGGCAATCACCAACCATATGAAATTTAAGAACAAGTGTTCTATTCTCTACCTGAGATGGGACAATCCTGGTTATCTGTATAAATTAAGGAACAAGATGCTGGAAAGAGATCTGGATTTGGGTTGATGGCAAGGTGAATATGAGTCAACAGTGTGCCCTGTCAGCCAAAAGGGCCAGACATGTCCTGGGGTACATCAAGAACAGCACAGCTAGATGGATAAGGGAGGTGACTCTCCCAGTCAAGACTGCACTGGTCTGGCCCCACCTTGAGTACATTGTGCAGTTCTGGGTGCCTCAATATAAGGAGGACATCAAACCTTTAGAGTGTGCCCCGAATTGGGCAGCCAAGAGGCTTAAAGGATCTTGAGGGAAAGACTTATGAGGAACAGCTGAGGTCACTTCACCTGTTCAGCTTGGAGAAGAGAGTGCTGATAGGTGACCTTATGACAGTCTACACCTTCCTCAAGGGGGACAGCAGAGGAGGAGATGCTGATCTCCCTCTGGTCATCAAGTATAGGACATGAGAAAATGCAATGAAAGCTGTGTTAGGAGAAGTTGGGATTGGACATTAGGAAGAAGTCCTTCAGTGAGAAGGTGGTTGGTCACTGGGACAGGCTCCCCAGGGAAGTAGTCACAGTACCAAGCCTATCAGACTTTAAGTATCATCTGGACAATGATCTTAGTCATATGGTTTAGTTTTAGATAGTCTTGTGAGGAGCAGGGAGTTGGAATTAATGATCCATATAGGTCCCTTCCAAGATGAGATCCTCTGATTGTATGAATAACAGTATCCTGAGGCTGAAGTAAACTCACGTGTGCATAGAGAACTTGGCACAGCAAGTCACAATGCCCGCAGGGCACATGGACCACCACAATGTGAGCACCATAAACCAGGAATGGCACATCACTGGGGGATGAGGATATCCTTTTCCAAGCAGATTTCTGTGCAAATAGGTTACAGATATCACAGAAATAATTAATACACCACATCCTTCTGAATGCTCTTTCAGCTGGAATTGCTTGCACTTTCTCAAGTTCATGATGTTGTGCTTTACCCTTTTACACTTCAGGAGCACATTCAAACTTCAAGTGAACTTCTAAACAAGTGTGGTTTAAGTCTGTTCAACACTACTATGGAGGCACTTGTTTGGAAGGTAAGCAGCCTTTAGTTTCTGTTAGCTGAAGGATGTGTTGAGCTACAGCAAATTTAAGTCAGCATGTATTTTTGGTCAAGGCCTGTGTGTTTAGAAGTAGAGAGAGAAAGGAAAAAAACCCAGTTCTTATGTAAAAAAATAAAATACAGTTTAAAAAAATCCATCTTTTGGGATGTCTGCTTAGCCCTAATTCAGGACAGACTCTTGATTCAACAGATTACCCTAAATAACCTAGGAAGACTTTTGTTTCTCAAAAATAAAAATGTGTCAAATCCGTTTGCGTACAGAACAAGATTTGGCCTTTTTTCTGTTCTAGAACTGAGATGTTTTGAATCAACTGCTTTTCAGAACAAAATGGGTTCCTAAAGGATTTTGTAGCTCTCCTTTTGCTAAAACTAAAACTATAATACAATGCTGAATAGAAAAATATAGCTATAATTCAAAACATAACATTTTGGTAGGAAAATTGTCTTTTTTTTTAAATTTTATCTCATGTATTGGGTCTGAGATGGAGTTAACTTTCCCCATAGCAGCTCTCTCAGTTCTGTGCTTTGCATTGAAATCTAGAAAGGTGTTGACACCATCCTGTGTTGTGGCTGCTGCTGGGCAGGGCTCTCACAGAACCAAGGCTGTTTTTTCGAGATTCCCCCTGCAGTGGGATGGGGTGGACAAGATCTTGGGAGGGGACACAAGTGGGCCAGCTGACCCAAACTGACCAAAGGGATATTCCCTACCATATGACATCAGCTCAACAATAAAAGCTAGGAGAAGGAGGAGGAGAGGGGGGAAATCCTTTTGTCCTCCAGAGCAACTGCTACGGAGCTTCCCGGAAAAGGGGCCATGGCTTGATGGGACAGAGAATAAATCTTTGTTTTCTTTTGCTTCCACGCATGCAGCCTTGCTTTGCTTTTCATTAAACTGCCTTTGTCTTAATCTATGAGTTTCATCTTACGTTTTTCCCCCTGGTCCAGCTGGGAGGAGGAAGAGGGGGAGTGATAGAGCTGCGTGGTGGGCAGCTGGCATCCAGCCAAGGTCAAACCACCACACATGGTTATGTAGAAAAGCTGCCTTCTTTCTTGTGTATGTCAAGGGTTTTCTGTGCTTGGCAGAACTGTTGAGTTAGATTTTTTTTTTCCTGAGTCTGAGGGGAAAAAGCAGAATTAAACAGGATTCCAACATTTTTCTGCTAACTAGCACAAAGGTCAAAAAGCCCTCAAAAGTTTGAGTTTGTTCTTTGCAAATTGATGCCTCCCATTTCAAGTTTTGGACGGAAGAGGACATCACAAGGGGGTTTTGATCACCTGGTGGAAAGCCAAGGCCAGTAAAGATTTTAGGAACATGAGCTGCAGAGGGCAGGGGTAGAGGACTACACATGAGCCAAAAAACCTAACAATAACGTCTTGAACTGTATAGAATTGCTTCCAGAAGGTGTTGAAGAATACTCCCTGTTTCAATGCTTCACTGTTCTCCAAAGGAGGGATGCTCATTAAGGAGCATGCTGCTCCTAGTTTGTAGCATATTCATATCCCTAAGATTTAATTTCAGGTACAGAGATTGTTCAGAGAAGAGAGGATGAAAGGAAAGGGAATTGTTTTGGGTGTTACAAAACCCTATACTCTTGTCCAAACATCCAGACATTAAAGGGAATCAGACCTGAAATTTGAGTAGCCACTGGTCTACGTGTTCTCAGAACATCTTGGAGACAACTTTTTGGAGAACAGTAATGGATGCATCTGGGGTTGTAATACTAGTTGCAAAGTTAAAAGAGGGAAAAGGAAAACCAGAAGTAAATAGAATGGATCTCCATGAGGCAGGCTTCATTAAGCCAGGAGAATCGTCACGTGAGCTCTCATGGAAAGTAAATACAAAACCAGAAAGAAACAAAATTGGATATTTCTCAATGGCAAGGCAGACAAGAAGACAGGAGGTTAAGATAACCTAAAAGCCAACTAACAACCTGGAATAAAATCTCCCAGGACTCAGTTACAGGAAGGCCACTTGAGCCTATTCCAATGTTTCTTTCCCTCTGTCAATCTTCTCTTGAAAAAGCAAGAGCAAGCAGGTTACTACAAATCAGTCCTGGTGGTGAAAAGGTACTATCTTGAGTTAAGCAGGAAATTAATAGTTTAAAAATTGCTTAGTATTTTAAAAATAGAAATTTCACATCTTGATAAAATTGGCTCTTATCTCCAAGCCATTAACAATTACCTTTGAGAACTGGTAGAAATTATAGAAGACTGGAAAAGGGCAAATATAGTGCAAAGCATTTAACGTGATGCATGTGAGAACTCAGGTCCAGGAAAAACAGGGGAGTCTTTTAAGCCTGTAATGACAAAAGTATCTGAGTAATAGCCAGTCTGGATATGCTGAGAACAAAGGAGGTATAGCCCATCCAGTATCTTTCAGGGACAGTATTATAAGCCTTGGGGATAAAGCAAAAACCCTGATTTTAAAAAGGCTTGTCATTATTTCACATGAGAGTCTGACAAACTGGGGAAAAAAAAGTCTTTGACAAAACTACTGAATGGTAGGTGAAAAACTCAAAAGTTTTATAATTGATCTTCTGTCAAAGGGCATCAGGTTCTTCTGTCTGCTCTGTAGCCAGTACTTCTCTGTATTTCCATTCGTGATCTAGATAATGGAATAGAAACCTTGCTCATCAGACTTTCAGGAGTCTGCTGTGTCAAAGAACAAAGAAAGAACTGCAAATGACCTAAGACCTGTACTTTGAGAAATTTGTAAATTGTTTGGAAAAATTTCAAAGGGAGACAGATGAAATATAAGTAGATTTTTAATCAATGGCTTAAGAGCATCAGGACAGGAACTGTCCTTCACATGATACTCCACATCTTGGAAAATAAAGCTGGAAGAAATTGAGATCTTTAAAATGAGAAATATTTTTTTCAAGAACAGAACATATAGAAATGGTCCTCAAGTACATGAAAATGAAATAGAATATATTCTACATGTTCACAGCAAGAAATGGCGAGCTTCAAGTAGAAAAAGGGTGGGGGGGAAATTGGACCAGACATTTCTTAACAATAAGTATAGCAAAATCATGGAACAGATTGCTTGTAAAGATGGTATAGTCTTCAACATCCCAAGGCTTTGCAAAGACGCTGGGAAAGAAACCAAACCAAACCACAACCCAAAGCTTTCTAGAATGACATAGTATGTCTTAGCTCAGGAAAGCTGGGTGATCTGTAAAGTGTCTTCTCCCCACCCTGAGATTCTAAGAAAGGTGTTAAGGGCTACCTAATCACCCTTTATAAGTTAATTCAGCTAGATGAGAACATACACTTTTAACACCAGAAGTACCCCAGAGTGAAAAGGAATTATCCTATTGGATTTATTTAGCTACTAAACCAGAGCCAACAGAAATATCACAACTACCACCAAACCTCAGTGTCTTAAAAGTATGTACATGCCAACAAAACTGCAAGGGTTTTATTTTTCCCCTTTAAATGTATTGAAAAACTGTCAAATGCTAGCAAACTATAAGCAGATTCTAAAAGCACACCAGTATAAGCAATTCACAATAAATTGTATTCACTCAACATATAGACAGACTTCTAATTCCTTAGAGCTAGAGCCTTCCAACCACAAATTGATGAGTCCTGAAGGATATCAAGAGCTAAATATTTTTTGTAGTTTCTTCAACACTGTTTGGAGCTAGGCCCATTTTGGGGAAAGGAAATGGAAAAACTCTTCTTTAGTGAGCACCTGGGAACCTCCTTCCTACTCTTGGACTCTTCTAGCTAGTTCTCCCAAATTGTGCTGAAAGCTAAAAATATCATACTGAAAACATTGAATGTCAAAATGGAATAAGGTGGAGGGATTTGGCTGCACTGAGAAAGAGAATTACCTATCACCAATAGAGTTTAGGGGATTACAGAAGAGCAGGAAAGTCTTGTAATGATCCTGGGAAACAGGCACTGTTTGGAAGAGTTGTGCAAGAAAAATCTGCTTTAGGATTAACAGTGGCTACAAGCAATTCCATGTGTTTTTAAGATTGAAATCTAGAAAGAAAAAATAAATTCACACTGACTTAAATTTGAAAGTCATTAGGCCTGTTGAAAAATCATTAAATTATGGCTTCTAAACAAGCTAGAGAGTCTGTTTAGAAACAACAATTTTGCTTTGATACCAGATGAGGATTTATTTGGTATATTTTTAGGCTAACTTATTTATAAGTGAACTTAACAAAATAAATATATGTCAAGACTTAATTTTACTATAAAGTTCCCTGGTGAGGACTGCAAATATTGTGTACAAGAAAACAAAGTACCAAACTTTTAACCAGCAGGTGCAATATCAATCTGGAGTTACACATTATAGGAGTAGCAGAGACACTGATATTAAGCTGCTGTTTTTTGAAGCAGAGGTGTTCTTTATCCTCTAAGTTCCAAAAGGAGGTAAAGCACAAAATTCACCCCATACACCATTGGGAGAAATGGAAAATGGGGATGAAAGAAATACACTTTGACCTAAAGTTTAGGATTTTTAAATGTAAACACTGTACAGTGTCTAGAAATTTTTAGTGCAAATGCATGTCTGATAAAACCACTTATCTGTATTTCCTCAGTTTTCCTTCAGTTACAGCTTATCAGTCATTTTCACCTTGGTGAAAATAGAGTTGAGAAAAAACTGCTAGGTTTTGCAACACAAGTTACACAAGTGCAATCTTACGGGAGAGAGGTAAGAAAAGTTAGTAACTCAAGACTGCAACTAATTTAAACTTTTGATGACTCAAGTACCATTCTGGTATTTTATCTCCTTGCAGAAGAAAATATTTCTGCTTGCAATATTAGCCTCCCAGTGCTGCAACTGGTCCAAGTTAATTGGAGAATCAAAACCTTAAGCTGGCATCATAAATAAAAATCTCAGGCTATTTCAATGTCAGCATTACACAACACCATTCGTTATCTTGGAAGAGCAAAATAGTTGATTTTGATATCAATGTCAAACTTCCCTGCATGTGCTTTGGCTGCAGTAATAACCATATGAAGAAGCATTTGATTTTCTATTGTTTTCAGAAAGAGAAATTATTTGTTCTGAAATTCTTAACAGCAGACCCCCAACATCACAATAGTGAGAGTGAAAGAAAATACTGCATTACTTTTATAGTTGACATACAATAGCACAAATAGAACTTCTTTTTTTCCCCAGTTCATTTGGTGAAGTGTTACCTGGACTACATCATCCAGCAAAGGTTTTCCATCTTAGTTCAAATTAAAGAAGTATTTTTTGTATTCTATGACTGTACAAATAAAGTGTGATTTTTCCCTTTGACGAAAGCTCCGGAGATACTAAGGCTGACTTGAGTTTAGAAATCTCCCAGATATGTAACAAAATATATTTCAGATTAGTTTAGTCTGCTCATATTTTGAGCTCTGATCCTCTATTGATGAGAAAATGTCAGTTCACAATGGACTCTTAGTAAATCCATCATGACAGGATGAGTTAGTGCCAAGAGCACATTTTGAAGATGCTCTATTCTTGCACTCAATAGCTACTGCAGAGTCAATATCAATTTCAACATTAGCTGCAATTTTCACTTCTCAAATATTTGTGATTAAAAAGTTTCTGACTCTAGACAAGGCATTAGCCACCTCTTTCCTTTAAAGATGCAACTTTCCTTTCCCCTGCCCCTCCTGATCAGGTCTTTAAACACACTGGGTTTGCAATCTGGACTCTTATTTCCAGTCTCAGATGTCAATTTTACAGCCACTACTGAATGTATAGAGAGAATGGCTGGGATAAAACCAGAAAATATTTCTTCCACTGACATAGAAAGCCATTCATTTTAACTGAGAAATCCAATCTTTTTTAAAGCTCCTGCTACACTCAAAGTACTTTTTATTTTTGTGTGCAAGGGTCCTATAATTTATTTATTTTTTCTCCCATTTCATGAAGCATTGAATGCTGTTAACAAGTGATACAATAAGTATTGTATGTACTTTTTCTGGCTTCAAGCCTTATCTGACTTGATATCAAGAAACAAAAGGGGAAAAAAAAAAGAAAGAAAAAAGCCACAAGGCTGCTTTTCTTTTTCATAGTGAGATAATGGAGAAAATATTAGAAAATTAGTAGCTGAAGGGAAAACTCATACATGATTGAGCCCAATTTCTTCTTATGAAGAGACAGAAAGCCTGCTTCTTTCTAGAGCTCAGAGCCTTAAGTGCAAAGTTCATGATTCACTAATGACTGTCCCAGTGTTATGTTCAACAGATGAATAGTCATCCCTGTGCCAAAATATTCCACTGGGGATTGTGGTATATGCTCCAACACTAACTTCTCCACTAGCTTACCCTCATGCATACATGCTCCCAGAAAGCCTCCATTTCACACGTAGCATTCTCCTGCCCTGGTTCAAACCACATCCCTCTGAGCATCAACATAGATACAAACATCTCGAGACCACAATAAGTATTGCAGGATTGCTGTATGGCTGTAAGTAGGAATCACAAATAAGATACAACTAGTACAGTTACTTTTTTTTTTTTAATTATGTAGGACATTGTGTAACCTGATTCAATGCAAAGACTGGATTGTAAATAGGGAAAACTTCCTTAGTTTTTGATGGAAGACTCTTAAAGAGCTTAGAATCTTATGGGAATGAAGGCTGTGACAGAAATATCACACTAATGGTTAATTCCTGCTACTTGTACATAGCAAAGCTGTAGGAAATAATCTGAATTCCACCTCTATCAAGCAGCAGAAGCCTAAAGTAAGAAATGCTGGAGGCAAAAATATTACTTGTGCTTTTTAATCTGTGAAGCTGGGATGCAGAATAGGGTTAAATCAAGGCAAAGTTCAAGACTGTGTCTCATCTCCCCAGAACATACACTGTTCTCCAAGGGAAAACTCTTATCCCAGAATACATTAACAGCAACAACACTGCCATACATGAAAGAATTTGATCATTTTATCTTTAGATGAAGATATTAAAAAGGAAGGAAAACTTTCAAAATGTAAATCCTATGTTACAGGAATCTGATTCTTCATTCCAAGAGGGCCATAAATTCCACCTTATATTTATATCACAGGAGAGCAAAACTCTCTGCAGCTCCATTGGTGCAAATATCTACACTGATGTCAAAACAATTGTGCTTCCATTTCACTGAACAAAAATCTTTTTTATTTTGGTTAATTGTATTTTTCTCCTCAAGTTACCAATAGAAAAAAATGACTGAAACATGGGATTGAGACAGACTAGAAATGCAGACTGGAGACCAGCAATTGAAAAAGAGGTGGCTTTGAATTCCTTGTGAGGAAACAGGTTATAGAGCAAGCAATTTATTTATTTTTACTGAACTACCCCAGTTAAAGAGTAAACTTGTATCAGTAACTATTCAACATTTAAACAGATTAAAGAATGGTTAAAACTGCATAGTGTTTGGAGATGTGACTTCAGAAGTAAACCCCACCTTTAACAAGGTGGAAGACAGCAAATTAAAAAGAGTTTATCATGCTGGTAAAGTAGACATCACTAAAATCATTTGGATCATTACCCTACAGCACAACTTCTTACATTATTAAGGACTGAGTCCCCATACCATGAGCACAGATGAACTACACATAGTCTATAAGAGAGAGGTTTAATTACAGCTGTGCACGAGAGGTATTACTCTGATCTTATTCAGTACCTACAGCTTCTTGCAGCTGTGGAAAAACCAAGAGAGTCAGTAACACCAAGGGGGCAGAATCCTAGGCAAATGTAAGAAATTCTGTGTCCTGCCTATTTGAGCTTTGTCTAGCTAAAATACATCAAGTAGCTTTCCATAATGAAAACCCCAACAATGATATTCTTGAACAGACCTAAAAAAAAAACCCAAACAAACAACAAAAACAACCAGGAAGAGCTTTTGCTAACCAAACTGATTTTCTTGGTCCCATAGAAAGGCAGAAAATTATCATGTTTTTGTGACTTTAGATTGAAGCTAAAAGGATTTAAACCTACAGAATCCAAAGGAAAGCATTAACCTTCAGATGCTCATCATTACTAAGGGTTAACTAGTGACATTTCAAACATCTTGCAGCCCCCCAGACATCCTTAACTCCTGACTTTTAACAAAGTGGACAGCCTCTCATTGACAGAGATCAGCACTCAGCCTAACAACAACTCTGTGCTCCACGTAACATCATTCTACAGAGCTTAGACACCACTTTGCATCTTAGCTTCTCTTAGCCATTTTCATGTTTGCTGTCACACAAAAATTTGAATCAAGACCACAGCAAAAACACATTGCAAGTTGTAAAAGCAACTAAAAGAAAAACATTACCTCTAAGGGTGAGAAGCCCACTCAAAACCAGGGCCAAAGTAAACGGATTTAGTCTTACTTCATGCTTCCTGACCCACAACCCTCTCTTCCTGGGTTCAAAGCCATTGTCTTAGGCCCAGTTCCCTCTCTTCCCTTGGCAATGGGCCCTGATTGCTTAATAGATCCCAGCTGCTTTGATCTTTGCTCCTCTTAACTCATTCCTCTCCAGTACTGCAGCAGAAATGAGGAGAGTTTCTTATTCACACATCTGATAAAACTTGTCCCAAGTATCCTTTCAATAAGCAGAAGTTAAATAAATGTAATAGCAAAAGAATACAGGAAAACTTTCAGAATATTTTTTATAATTGGGCCCATCTAAACTCTGAGAGGTCAAAAATCTCTGAGAAGTAGCATTTTACATAAATCTGGATGGACAAAGAGCACATTGGTTCAACATGGCAATCAGAAATTTCTAGAGCATCTATTTTCTTTTCTTCTTCCCCAGATGCCCTTCCCCCTCCATTATTATTAATAGCAGAGATACTTAACTAGCCCACTCCTCACTTCCCTGTCCCTCCTCTAGCAATTGTAAGAGTGACAGAGGGAGAGGCAAAAGGCAGGGGGAGGATTTTGTTTCTGTTTTTGTGGCTTAATGGGAACGTTGAGATTCAGAGCAACATAAACAAGCCGAAGAACTAGAACAAATTCCACATGCAAACTCTGGAATTAAGACAATAGCTGCCACAGTACATGTCATGTGGAGAGGCAGCACATGATAGAAATTACCTTCTAGCTGATTCGGATACATCAGTGGGTTACTGTCCTCAGGAAGAATAAGTATCATAATCAACATTTCCTATTTACAGCAGAACCATGTACTATATAGTCCTGCTAACTGCAGTGGGGTTACACAGAGCTGAAAGACAGCAGTTTGGGCATGTGCATGTATTTATTACACTTTAGAGCTTTTGGCAGCTCTGTTTCTGCTGCTGCCTGAGAAGAATGGTTTGAACAAGCCTTATTATTACATAAATCACTGAATTGGTGCTTGCACTAGAATCATAGATTCTAGATGCTCCAGAATCTATGCAGAAATACATGCTGGCTTTTCATCGTTCTAATTTTTTTCCTTTGAAATTTGGAAAAATAGAAACTATTTTTTTGCAAATTCCTTTCCAAAAACCTGGATTAGAAATGACAAGTATACAAGTGACAAGGAATTACTAAAAAGTATGTGCCACATTATGTCTCAAATCCAGAACTCAAGTCGTGGGAACCAGATTCTCAGGAAGATTTGAATATGCACACACAATGCCCATCAGTAACAAATGCTTCCCTTAGTCTGTTATTAGCCTGGGATCACACTCGTGTCCTCATGTGAGCTCTGGAGTGTATCATTCAAGGCAATGGAGGAATTAGACCTGCCTGTGGACAGAAATTACAGCATTTCTCCAAGATTTCTTCAGTTATTTAAAGGAACCTTAAAATATTATGGGAAGAGTTTCTTGAGAGGACTAGAAGTCTGCTTATAAGCATAGAAAAGGAGAAAAATACAAAGTGGGTGATAAATGAACTCACCTTGCACTTTTACTCATCAGTTCTGGCATAAGAAACAGTGAATTCCAGAAACACTGATATTGTCAGAGTCTGTACATACAAAAATCATCAACAGCACCAGCAGAACTCTTACCAGGACCAGACACAATGCTGCAGTAGATGTGCTTCCATTTATACCAATTGTTCATTTCTGGAGGCAACTCCAGAGAGGTGAATATTTTCACTGTGAAGGATAGTTATCTAGAAACTACAAGAATTTTAAAGATGGTAAATTTTGCATTTAAAATATCACAATCTCAAATATCAGATGCTTAATAGCATAATTCTAATGTTCCCTCAGTATATGTCATACAAGCATTTGTGCTTATGAATAAGGAACCTAATTCTTCCCTCTAATGTAGTACAACATAGTTGTGGACAGTTACATACTTTGCAATAGGGCAGGCTTAGAAGTACAACTGCCTACAACAAAGCTATGAATTTAATTATCTTTGGATTCTGTTGTTTTTCATTTGTGGTTTGTTTCTTTACCACTAGTATGCACTGATATACTACCTATTATTATGGACACTGGATTAAAATTATGGGCTTTTTCCCCCTTTTTGTCTGATAGCAAGTTATACAGGTATATTGAATAAAAATGTCTCATTTCACCCTTACCCAAGGCTGCCAGACTATTTTTTTTTTCAACAGGGATTGCAAATGCATTATCTGACATCCTGGCTTACATACTGTAGGTCAAGGAAGTTTCAGAGTAGTCAGATTTATAGAAGCAGCTCTTATAGTATTATGAACTTTTCATTATACAGCTGACTACAGTAAGCATTGATGTCAGCTGAAAAGTAGTGTCTTGAACTCTAATGTTTCATTTGAAAGTAAAGAAATCATGACGATGAATTATTTGCTGCAGTAGAATTCTCAGGGGGAAAAAAAAATCAGCTATCACCACAGACTATAAACAAGAACAAGGAGCAGGTGGAAAAAAAGACAAACTTATTATACATGAAGTAAGCTAAAATGACCTTCACACTTTCCCAGTATATAAGTCTGCTGTTTAGAGACCATTTATCTCTTCCTCAGCTGAATGTGAGGAATGACTGCCACAAGAGCCTGACCTCCCTGCAGCTTGAGGGTCCTGCACACTTTGGCATTTTCTCCTCCATTACACAGTAACTCTAAAGAATTCAGAAGTACAAACTGAGATGAGGAAAGACACATAAGAAAGACACATCAGTGTCTTGAGCAGGGAGTTACATAAAATTAAGCAAAGGAAATACTAAATGTCTTAAATCCTACTCTTGTCAAAGTTGCTCCTCTCACTAAGGATTCAGAGATGAGGCCCCTCAAGGGTGACATCTGACATGAGACTGAGTACTTTACAAAATGCTTGGACATCTAGTCCCTTTCTCCAATTTGATTCTGCATTTCTGCCTTTCTGAATTAAATAAAATAGCAAATAACTCCCAGGAATATAACACATTTCAATGATGTATGGCACCAGTTACTGCTAGTCTGTAGGAGAAAACATTGGAATGGGTGAGAGGGGGTAAGAACAGATCAGTTTAGTGCTTTGTGAAATATACAAAACTGAATTATTTTTGGTTTTAAAACCTTAAGATTGACATGAATCTGAAACAACATTACAGGAGTTTTCATAAAGAATTATAAATTCACTTATACACTAGGAATTTATTTATAATTTACCATAAAACAACAAATGACAACTCTCAAGACAGAATCTTCAGTCCACAGAGACAGTGACACATCCCAGTTTACAGACTAAACCAAGAAAAGTTGTTAATAAATCTGATTTATAAAGGAACATGACTGATTTTACATGGAATAACTTCTGTTCTATTACAAAATGACAGGACATAACTTTTTAAGCCAAATGAAAGAACTACAGATACTTCATACATGGGGTATAGGGAGATGGCTATCACAGTAACTTCTTTTATATAAGACAATACAGAGCCTATCCAAAGATTGTGTTACTGGAAAAGTGCACCAGGGCAAACCCAAGAGATGAAGTAATAGGGTAAGCAAGCCAAAGTTTCTCTTTCCTAGCCTGCTTTAAGTGATGTTTATGTCACAGATGTAACTAATGATACACTGTTGGAGTGAATGTGGAAAAACCTTAACACGAGAACTGTTCTACTTTTATATTCCTTGCCAGGCATAAATTGATTCCATATATTGGAATTCACAAATGCTGTGAATACACTGTTCTGTGCAGGAACATACTTTGCTGGCACAGGTATTCTGTGTTCTAGTTTTGCTGGTTCTATTCAGTTTTAAAATTGCTCTTCATTGCTTGAAATTGTGTTAGAGGCATAGGGGTTATATGACTAAGAAGGCTTAGTTTGTACCATTCTAAAAGCTTGACAAAATCACTGCAGCTCCCTTGTCATTCTTGTCTGCCCAGTTTTTCTTTAGTTTGAAAAGAAATGTGAGCTTGGCTTTATGAACTGACTGCCACTTTTCAAGAAACTGTCTCTAAGATACTGGTCATTTGAGGGTGTGTCCATAAATTTGGAAGATATTTGAGAAATACTGAGTAGAAAGAAAAAATGCGAGAAAATCATCAAAGTTTTTTCCTCTTTCATCAAAGATTTTATTGTTCAAAGCAGAGTTCACCATAAGTGCATGTCACTGCTCTGTTTTAAGACAAATGAATTAAGGAAATCAGGGTCAAAAACTTGTTCTTTTTTTTTTGTTTTTTGTGACACTAAGCTAGCTAAAAAGCCTCCTTGGCTTCCCTGAGTGCTCAAAGGGCACTGCAAAGCTTTGCTTTTCCCTTTCCCTTTGCCTCTAGGTCCCATATAATTGATTCTGACCAAGTGTTAGCAGCTACATCCAACTCCCAGAAGTTTTTCCCGAACTACAGTTATTCCTGGTGATTCATATGTCTGAGAATCTTTCTGAAAAATAAACTAGTGCAACCTTTAAAATAATTAACTTGGCTCTTTCAATGCACAGGATCTTTTGAAGAGATTGCAAGGAAGGGACAAATGTAAGAGTGGAGGGCTGGACCGTGTGCTTGTGGAATCCTGGCATTAGGAAAGCATTTGTCTTTATCTACTTACACTAGGGCCAGATGCAGAAAGCCAAGGGCAGCTTACCTCCCAGATGCAATGACTAATAATGTGTAAACATATCAAAGAGATCTCCTCTTTTCCAATGAAACTGAGTCCAACATAATTTTTGCCTCAAGAGAGTGAAGGAGATAGTAAAAAACTCCTAGATGTACAGAAGGCTTGCACTCTTATCTGGTCAGTACCTTTCCAATAAATCTTTTTATGCAACTTTCTGTTGCCTCATTTAATGTGAGCATTGGGATTCATTCTTGTCCACATAGAATTTAAGCAGGGTAACAATCAATAAAGATTCAAAACTCAAAAGCTGCTGCTATGCTTTCTGCTGACTCATTTGGGAGGTTAGCAAGCAGCTTAATCTTTTAGTTACTCTCCTAGTTCCATTTATTCACCCGGAAAATTAAGGAGCAAGTCATAATAAGTGTTTATAAAGCACTCTGAAAACTCTATATAATTACTTCCTCATTAAAAAATCCATATGATTTGTTTGACTCTGTACCCTTGTGCATCCTCTTAACCCAAGGACATGCTTGTTAACACTGCTGGAAGACATAATTGTTGTTTTACTGAACACTTTCAGTCAGTCCTCTGCTTTCTCTGAGGCTTGGTATTGTCCATGCTATATGGTATACTGGCCTGTAACAAATGCAAGTAAAGGTGAGAACCTGCAATATTCCTTCAAATGAGGAAGTCTACATATCCAGGTGTTCAGAGGGAAAAAACAGAGAATCTGCATTTGAGTCAAGTGCACAGCAGACATTTATTGAGGAAAAAAGAAAATTGGATTGAGTGATACGCGAAAGTGCTGATAGCATGAGGTTTTGGATTCCTTGACAACTGGCTTGTGTCCCTCTGGAAAGGGACTGACAGCTGATTTAGAGATTATTGACTTGAATCGATAGCTCTCAAGTTTCAGAAGAAGTCAGGTTTGCTAATATCAGAAAAAGATGAATTGCAGTGAGTTCTTCACTGAGAATAACTCCCTTTTCCTTTTCCATTTCTTTTTCCTTTTTTTCTCCTAATACACCATTCTCTTTCACAACCTCAGTAGAGTTACCCCTGGCTGGACATGTGAGTCTGCTATGTATAGAAGCCAGTACAACAGCTGAGTGCTTTCTTAATATGTTTCAGCTCCAGCTTTTCCAGTATATCATGTACCAAGATGAACGAGTTCCCTGTTACATTCATTGGAATTGCACCCCTGTCCTAGATTTGCATTACCCAGGCTAGTTGTCCTTGTTCCCTAGAAGCCTGAGCAAAACTGCTCTCAGATCTCACTAGCTGCAGCATTTACAGGAGAACATACTGGCTGAACACAAAAGGGAGTTAGATTCATGAATCTTGTCCTTCATTAGTTACTTGGAGAATATATCTCTGTGTGTGCATTCAAACAGATAAATGTATCAAAAGCAGACTGACATCTGCTTCTCTGCTTCCTTTGCCTCAATACAGCCTTCTTTTCGCTGTAGTTGGATACTTGAACATTTTGCACATAGTCTTTTTCTCTCCATCTTTCTGACCTTTGGGGTATGTGCTCTTCCGTACTACTGGCCACTGTGTGCTCTCTTTCTCAGTATTTATGTCCTAGCAATTAGACTTTATGGCTTTGTTTCCTCACTAGGGACATTCCATTGTTCCAAGTCCCAGCTCTGGGGAGCAAGGAGAAAGACCAACATTTCCTCTTTTTGATTTTTTTTTTTTTTCTTCTTCTTGTCTTAGACACATTTATTCACTGTTAAGAACTGAGTGGTTCAGTGATGTGCCTACAGAATGCTTCCCCTTTCCTTAACTCAAAGGGCATATGAACACAAAAAGGTAGCAGGCGTGTTCACGTACACCCAGGGAATCTTCCATATTCTTTCTGTTTTGTTTCCATCTTAACACAAAACTCAATTACAAACAGTAACAACTCAACTAAACCATCTCCTCTTGCCAACGCAGTGAGTCACTAAGACTTTCCGTAGTATTAAGATTAATAAGCATCTTTTTTAGGCTTTTAGAGTTGACTATGCTTCACAGAAAAAAGGGAGCTTTGAGACTGCTGCTGGACCTACAGTCTTCTGCTCCTAGTAAAACATGGTTTTGCACCAAGCTTTTTGCCCTGTGGATGATAAAGGAGATGTGCATTTTTCAATCAAAACTGGATATTGTACATCTCGGTCTTATGAGTCAACACAGCTTTTAAACAAAGCTGCCCTGTAAGCAAGATAGCATCTGCAAGATGAAATGAGAAACAGCTGTATCAGAGGGCTTTTCAAAATAAAATCTGTTTACACACTGTATGGATATGCACATGGTGATGCAGGGGTATTCCTGCATCAGAGTCCTGAAAATTAAAGTCTACCAGCTCTTTCCTTAATTTTTATGTTGGTTTGAAACAAAGTGTGGTACATGGTCAAATTGATCTGTCAGTGGGATAGACACACCATGCAGTGAAAGGCCACAACACTGCAGAAATCCAGAAGTTCTCTCCCTGGCAGGACTTTCAGTGTACTATTTCATATTACTGGAAAAAATGACAAGTGGAAAAGTATGCTCAAAGGAGGTTTTCTCAGTGTGACTGCAGAGCTCAATGTGTCTCTGCTCTTAATAATATAGTACCTGCTATTTTGTACTTATATTCCTGTTTTACTTTGAGTGTGTTAGTGTCTGGGGCACACCAAATTCTCTAAGTAACACTTTTGCTCCTCATTGTTAAATGCTGTTTACTTCCAGTTTCAGATAAGCATGAAGTTGTTAATAGAGGCATAAAGTTAACTGCTTTTGTTCCTGAATATTCACTCTATAAACTCCCTCCACACATTCTAATTTAGTCCTATTTATTATTATGCCTTGCTTATGTGATTTTATAATCCAGACAATTTAGCCTGAGAGTAGAATTTTAAAAGGTACAAGATCAAATACACTGTGAAATAACTAACTCTGTAATGTATTCCATAAGGTTATACTATGCCTGTAATAAGCATACATAAATTCATTGTGATGTATCATGCTTAGCACAGAGGTAAGTGGGCATGTAATTAGCTCATTTATTTTATGTTTCTTCATCTAGTAATACTGTTCCAGCATAACTTCATTTAAACTTAGTGTAGGATTTACTGCACCACATCTTGTGATTCTCTGAGGGCATACAAATTCCTTTTACTCCTCCACCTCAGCCCCCCTAACATCTGCCCTGTTTCAGCAAGTGAAAAGAAGCCACATCACATACTACTATCAAAGTCAGAGCCCTAAAATGTGCATTTACATGATTAACCCTTTCCTGATGAGAGGGTGTATTTAAAGGAGTCATTGAGCTTCCTTTTGGAAACCTCTCTATAAATAAAGAAACTGGAGCATTCCACTAACTTCATTGGATTGTGGTTTAAGCCTTGCAATGACACCAAAATACATGTGTGTAAGCTATCATGCAGGTTTGTTTTGCCAGGATGATTTGTTCTCTTCTTCCACAAGGATTTGTTTCTTCACCTCTTCCTATTTCCTTTTACTCTGCTATGTTATAGAACATCACTGTCCTGTGGGCAACTGGGATGTTTTTTCCTGGAGGGATGGAGTCAATCCATTTCTGAGGAATCTGAAAAGTTTGTAACAGGCTGAAACTACATTTTCCCTTTGTTGCTCCTAATTAAAAAATAAAAACCACTTTGCTTCATATCAAATCTGCTTCTTAGCATTCAGATTTTCATAGGTAGAGCTACCACTTTGGCCAAAGCCACCTCTGTGTTGCATATCAAAATAGAACAGAAAGCCAAACTACTGAAGCTTGTCATGGTCCTGACAGATGTTTTGGCTGAATCTCTGTGTACATCTTATGAAATGCAGAATGACTAGTCTGCCCTGAAGACCAGGGATCCTTCAGGGTCATCTTGCTCAGCTGCTTTTTGGTACCCACGGAACCTGATAGGCTGCAGAAAAATCCTGTCATATGTGATTCTCAGCATAAGAAATGAGTATTTGCACTTCAGAAATATATTTAAGCCATTGTGCCTGTGCAGTTTAGGAAACTGCAGTATGTCCCCAGGGGCATAAAGGGGCATTTCCCTCACTGTGTGACAGAGACCTTTGCTACATATTTCAGAGGAGCTCAGAGGGAATATTTGAGAGAAAAGGAGCAGTCAACATTAATCATCTGACAGAACTGATCTCTCTCAAACACTTAAAATATAAATAGTAAAATCACCACTTCAGACATTTGCACTATTTAAGAAAATCTGTCTTACACTGCAAGTGCTATCTATCTGCATTAGACAGAGATGTCAATGTCATTTTAGCTACTGCCTATAGAAATCAGTTTAATCCACAACACAGTTGAAGTCAGGGCACCAAAACTGGTCTGTGTAATCAAGGATGTGATTTTCTCTTCTCTCTTTACAGAAATTACTGGAAAAAAAATCTAAAAAATCCTCTTTGTTGGTATGTAAAAAATACGTTGGTGATCTTTCATATAATATTCTGTTCCTGTAACAGCTGCTCAAAAAACCTTTCTTTTCTAGTGAGAGGTCTTACTACAGTTTCAGAATCAAACTTCAAGACTTTATAAATCTCATGATTCATTTTGCTGGTGCTAGCCTACTTTTCATTTCTATATTGCAATACAGAACGTCTACTCACGTGGCACACTCCCACCTCCCAGAACTCTTGCTGCATTCTGTGATCTGTGAAATCCTGCATCTAGTGAATCCATAAGTTTACCTATCTCCTGGATAAAAACCAGAAAGGATGGTGTAAGTTAAGGCAGTACAATGCTTCTCTGAAAAACAATATAAAACTCACCATCGCCAAACACAGCATCTGTGTTTGATACTCTTGTCATCTTATGCCAGGTGTCCAGTTAGGGTATAAGCATATCATAGAATGATTTAGGTTGGAAAAGAACTTTAGGATAACAAGTCTAAAACCAACTATGCAGAACTGCAGGCAAGCCCTGGCTGAACCTGGAGATGAAAGCAACACTTTGAAAATGCAGTCTATGCTTTGAAAAAAACCTTCAGCATCTGAATGGATCAGGTGCTCTGATGTTAAACTGGTTCATTTGTGGCAGTCTGGGTAATACTTCGGCATTCCATTGGCTTCACAGGAGGAAGTCCACAAATAACTTAAAAATTCCACAATATAGGTAGCATCTGACAAGATCACGTTAAATAAAATACAGGTCACACATGAGAAATTAGTTTGAAATGAGCAAGCTCAATCCTCTAAACAGAAATTAAGTATATGATGTTTTAATCAGAGCCTATACTAAAATGTATATCCAAAAAGAACCAAATGAGAGTTGGAAATGGAGCTACTTCACCTTTGATCTAAACCCTTGACTTTGTCACTTTCCAACCTCATTCCAATATACCATTATTATACAGAGTATATTTTTCAAATGACTTCTTTCTGATTACTGTCTTGGAAAGAATAGGTGTGGGTACAAGGGTAGATTATAACACCCAAAGCAATCTCATGGTCATGATGCTTCTTTACTATTTAGAAAACTAAAAAATTATTAATTGTAATTAATCTATTAAGGAGAAAGTACTGTATTTTTTCCCTTTCAAACGTGATACATTCCATATGTCTGCTAAATGCACAGGAATGTATATAATAGTGCTGCCCATTTGGACAATATCCAATATAGATGTACAAACTAATTCAGCAAGTAAAGTCTTCTGACAAAGATCATGTTTCAGAAGCTAAAATCTAGGAATAGAAATCCAGTCCCAACATAGAGAACATCAGTTCTCGAAGGATGAGCACTGAAGCTGGCTGCTACATATAACCTTCCCTTTTTTCAAATATAATTTTTAAGTTGTAAAATCTATTTCTCATTTAAATTATGGAAGAAATATGATAGTGAAGTTTCCCAAATGACAGCCTTTATGACATGAAAAGACACCAGGGTATTCGCTAGAAAGGTGTTGTGAAGATTTGATTATTTCTTCAAGTCACACATGTCCACACACAGAAGCCTCTGGAAATAAATGCCATTTTGTTGGCCTCTCTGGGTTGTGATGGCAGGCACAGTGTTAGAGACAACAGACCACATGCTCCATATACCTGCAGAAAAGAAGCTGGCATTTTGCAGGTTAGCACTACGTCCCTGTGTGTCAGCCAGCAGATGTGGTCAGATTTATGACGGAGAGCGTGCTAAACTTACAGGAGAGCTGGAATAAATTACATTGTTGTTCTGACAACTGAGAAACAGCAAAAGCATTGTACCAAGTCATGATTTTCTCCTGACGTTTCCCCCAAAGTGATGCAAGTTATTAACTTTCCATTACCAAATTGATAACTTATCATTAATTCCATTGAATCATAGAATCATAGAATAGATTGGGTTGGATCCCTTGTCCATCCTGTAGCTGCTGTGTGATTGCACACAGGATGATCTGCTCCATAACTCTGCCAGGCACCGAGGTCAGGCTGACAGGCCTGTAGTTACCAG
>VWZY01002510.1:159878-203478 GCA_013399075.1 Chloroceryle aenea
TCTGGGGGCAGGGAGATAATGCTACTCCTAGCCATTCCTAGATCTCTTCCTCACCTTCCTTCCTGCAAACAAGCAAAGAAACCAAATAGCTGCCCATTTTCAGGGAAGATGGCCCCTGTATCTTTTGTGGAAAGCACTACAGATAAAAATGTTTTGGCCACAGTGGAGATAGAAGAGCAGAGGAGCCAGTGTTGTGCTCCTGCACCACCAACAGCTACAGCTACCCAGATATCTCCTTGTAATATTTTCCTCCTCTTACTCAGAGCTTGCATACTGGGATATCTCTGATTAACACAGTGCTGTCAGGACAGTCTGGAGAGAATAAATGTTGACTCCCTCCTTTTTAACTGATACCCTACCTAACAAGGCTTCCTACCAGCTTATCCAGATAAAAGAACTGTTGCTTTTTCCCAGCATTCTGAGCTGCTTCTTGCAGGTTTATCTCACCTGTATCCTCCAACCAAGCATCCTCTTGAAGCTCTGCAGAGATGCTGTGCAGGCTTAGAGCTGTGCAGCACTTTCCCAACTTCCTGGGAAGCTCTGTTTTTTGGTGGAAGATCCTGTGTCATGCAGGGAAAGTTGTGGGGTTGAAGTGCAGTTGACAGTTGAGCCAGACACGAGCTGCAAGGCAACAGACATCATGCATGGGAGCAGGTTCCTACCCCACAGAGGTCAGCACAAGCAGCACATCCTTTTAAAACACCTGATGCTCATTTCTTAAGACTATCACTCCCATCTACTAGTTTGCTGGGTTTTTTTTTTTATTTCTCCACCTGTTTTGGCCACACAGTGACTCTACACAGATTTAAAACCAAGGTCAGTTGTCCTCAGCTGTTTAGGTAAGGAAACAATGAAATTAAGTCACAAGAGAGAAACAGAGGATCTGGTTCAACTCTTGTGAGCTACCCCTGCATCAGGCAGCAACCCCTCACATTTAGAGAGTTCATTAACAACATAATGAACACGGCACTCATGAGCTTGGGACATTTTGCATCCTTCAACCTGTAGCAATGCATGCCCAGGATAACAACTCACCAGTGGCAGGGACCATGCTGCCTCTGGCTGCAGTCACCACGGTTGTCCTGTGCCCCAGCCCCACCACTGACAGCCCCCAGCAGAGCCCTCTGCAGTAAATGCCTGAAGATTCAGGTTTTTCCTGTTACAGAGGACACATTGGTGAGGGCAGAAGTGTTTGCTTTTCAAGAACATAAAAAAAACTTCACAGGCCCTGGGAACATCCCATGTAAAAGCTGGGTAGATAGTTGTTGGTTTGGGATTTCTTTTATGACATACCATAAAAGAAAACAGCATCATTGAGAGATGCTGCATTTTTTTTATGATGCTATGAAGAGCAATTTTTGTGAAACATAACTGCTTTTATTTTCTGACAGTGTGTTCATTGCATCTATAGTGGGTATTTTTATAGAGGACTTTATGGTGACTGCTGAGCTTGTGCTGCTTAGGACAGACACCATTCCTACACTGCTCTTGCCTTTCCAATATTTTCAACCCTTTTATGGAGGAAGGTAAAGGCATAGCAAGGAAGAGAAACACCATTTCTGCCCCTCCTGTCAACTCAAGCCATGTCATTTTCAAAAATCTCAGTGTTTCTACTGTGTTAAAACAGCTTTTTCTTTTTTCCTGTTACAATTTTCATAAATTCAGACATCTATTTTTAATCTCTGTAGTTAACTTTACATGTTCTCTGCCCATGTAGTTCTGCATAGTTGAAATGCATAAAAGCTTCAAGCCATAGCTTGTGTGAAAATTATTCCTCACCTGCATCTTAGTTTTTTAGGAACTTGGGATTCCTCCTTCAGTAGTTGTTGACATCAAGTCCAAACAGTAAATGCAGCTCGAAGCCTCATCAGAATAATCACAAGTGCCTAGATTTTGTTTACAAAAACCAGTATTTAAATGGTAGAGAAAATAGAAATGTTACAAACAAAAGGAGCATTGGCTTCAATCATTTCTTCATTTCAGCCTGATGTGGGGGAACTGCACACAGTCCAAAACCAACCAAAATCTTGCATATATTTTTTATTTCAGGTTTGTTATTCTTTCTCAAAAAGCACAACAAAGTAAATTTATTTTAATCCCTGACCTTACGTACAGTATGAAGGTTTACAGACATTAATAAAACCCATCATAGTTATAAGCTCATTTAAAAAAAAGAAATTAATCAGGGAATAAAGCTTATAACAGGTTTTCTACCTGGGAATCTTACAGTGCCTGGTTGTACTGAGATAATGCCCTGGAATAAAGGTATGGGGTTCATGTTCCTTCTGGTAAACTCAGCTCTCTGAAAGTCTGCCAGTCTGTTTTAGAAATGGCCCAACAAATCCATTCTTTTCTTCTTGATTTAGAACAATTTACTTCACTTTTTTTGGTTGGTTGTTTTTTTTGCGTGGTTTTTTATTGTGTTTGGTTTTAGTTTTGGTTTTGTTTGGTTGGTTAGTTTGGTTGGTTTGTATGAAGGAGAGATTTGAATGTTGTCTAAAAAGTTATTCTAAGTCTACTTGGTCCATGTTTTTATTAAAGTTGCCTTCCTTCCCACCCATTTTGGACAGCTCACAGACATGAGTAAGCAAATACTTCTGCTTATAGAAAAGTTACTTTTATGGCTACTTATAACTTACAGTCTCCAATACAGTGAGGCAGGTATTCAAAGTCTGGTAGCATAATATAACTGGTCTGGTGCTTGTTGTTCTGGGATGATCATTCCTCCTTTTCCTGCCTATCCTGTCTCCTGTAGAGAAGGAGTCATTAAAATGGGCTGATAATAACTGAACACAGTAGTGGACTACCTGACTACCTTCTGCATTTAAGTATTGAAGTCTGTTGAATTCTTGTCCTTGCTCTTACAAAACCCATTAGTTATAAACAGTTGTACAGCACCAAAATAAAGAGGAAATAATCTCCCAAAACTCAAAGCCTAACATGAAGCCTCCCTCTTGGGTAATAAGAAGCATCATCACAAATCCCCATATTGGGAGGAGAATTTATGAACAGCTTCAGGAGACAGCTTCAAGTTGAGAGAAAACCTTTCAGTTATTTAAACCAGAAGAAGCTGCACGCTTTATGCCAGTTTTTCTTACCCACACAAAGTAGGAAAGAGAAAATAAATGCCAGTTGTTATTCATCATGTGCCCTGTACAGCTTAGTACTTGTTTACTTTTAACTTCAGAGCTGATCAGGGTGTATGTTTGCTCTGACAGGCAAAGTGCTTGCTCTTTTTGTCAGCAGAGCTCCTAGAAATGTCTTTTTCATTTTATCACCTGTGCAAACCTTAGGACAGATGTAAANTTATAAGCTCATTTAAAAAAAAGAAATTAATCAGGGAATAAAGCTTATAACAGGTTTTCTACCTGGGAATCTTACAGTGCCTGGTTGTACTGAGATAATGCCCTGGAATAAAGGTATGGGGTTCATGTTCCTTCTGGTAAACTCAGCTCTCTGAAAGTCTGCCAGTCTGTTTTAGAAATGGCCCAACAAATCCATTCTTTTCTTCTTGATTTAGAACAATTTACTTCACTTTTTTTGGTTGGTTGTTTTTTTTGCGTGGTTTTTTATTGTGTTTGGTTTTAGTTTTGGTTTTGTTTGGTTGGTTAGTTTGGTTGGTTTGTATGAAGGAGAGATTTGAATGTTGTCTAAAAAGTTATTCTAAGTCTACTTGGTCCATGTTTTTATTAAAGTTGCCTTCCTTCCCACCCATTTTGGACAGCTCACAGACATGAGTAAGCAAATACTTCTGCTTATAGAAAAGTTACTTTTATGGCTACTTATAACTTACAGTCTCCAATACAGTGAGGCAGGTATTCAAAGTCTGGTAGCATAATATAACTGGTCTGGTGCTTGTTGTTCTGGGATGATCATTCCTCCTTTTCCTGCCTATCCTGTCTCCTGTAGAGAAGGAGTCATTAAAATGGGCTGATAATAACTGAACACAGTAGTGGACTACCTGACTACCTTCTGCATTTAAGTATTGAAGTCTGTTGAATTCTTGTCCTTGCTCTTACAAAACCCATTAGTTATAAACAGTTGTACAGCACCAAAATAAAGAGGAAATAATCTCCCAAAACTCAAAGCCTAACATGAAGCCTCCCTCTTGGGTAATAAGAAGCATCATCACAAATCCCCATATTGGGAGGAGAATTTATGAACAGCTTCAGGAGACAGCTTCAAGTTGAGAGAAAACCTTTCAGTTATTTAAACCAGAAGAAGCTGCACGCTTTATGCCAGTTTTTCTTACCCACACAAAGTAGGAAAGAGAAAATAAATGCCAGTTGTTATTCATCATGTGCCCTGTACAGCTTAGTACTTGTTTACTTTTAACTTCAGAGCTGATCAGGGTGTATGTTTGCTCTGACAGGCAAAGTGCTTGCTCTTTTTGTCAGCAGAGCTCCTAGAAATGTCTTTTTCATTTTATCACCTGTGCAAACCTTAGGACAGATGTAAAGAAAAACTTAGGCTTTATTAGGCCCACTGAGTGAAAAGGTTGTTCTTGGTGTGAAACAGAGGAAAGTTCAACAAGAGAAGCCCCCTTGGAGCTCCGAAGCATGAAAAAAAGAGAACAGAGGAAAACTGATGTGTGGGATCAAGGCCCAAGTCTGCAGTGGCACACTGTATTTCATTTTAATAATAGCTGAAAGCAGGATAACATGGACCAAGGGAATATCTACAGGACAATTTAATTCACTTTTGAACTCTGTGAAAAACCTTAACTTGACTTGCATCCATTTACTTGTGTAATTTTGGAATATTGAGCCAGATCCAGCTGAGATCTTGGCACATCACATCCTGCTGCCACAATGTAATAAATAAAAAGCATGCAAGTCTTGAGCAAAAATATTTCTCATCGTGCGCTGTATAGGAAAAAAAACAGAGGTGGGGACCAAGCCTATGGATAAAAAATATACCCACCTGTTTTTTTTTCCTAATCTTTGCTTCCTTCTGCTGCACTTACTAATGGCTTGATCTTTCAACTTGAAAGCTCTGGTAAACAATGAGGCCTTTCTGTCAGGTTTTTCCTAAGTTCTAGGTCTTCTTGAAGATTTCTATTTACATTTGCTCAGATTTGCTTCAAACAACACTATGTAGGGAAAGGATGTTCAAAGCAAAACTCACAGAATCCCAGAATCACTGGAGCTGGAAGGGACCACTAAAGATCATCTAGTCCAACCCTCCCACCAAAGCAGGTTTGCCCAGAGCATGCTACACAGGAACACATCCAGGTAGGTTTTAAATATCTCCAGAGAAGGAGACTCCACAATCCCCCTGGGCAGCCTGTTCCAGTGCTCTGTCACCCTCACAGTAAGGAAGTTTTTCCTCATATTTAGATGGAACCTCCTATGTTCCAGCTTGTGCCCATTCCCCTTGTCTTGTCACTGGGCACCACTGAAAAGAGTCTGGCTCCATCCTCCTTGCACCCACCATTCAGGTATTTATAGACATTGATAAGGTCTCCTCTCAGTCTTTTCCAGGCTAAATAGTCCCAACTCCATGCTCCAGTCCTCCAGTCATCTTTGTTGCCCTCTGCTGGACTCTCCAGTAGTTCCCTGTTTCTCTCAAACCAAGGAGCTGGACACAGTATTCCAGATGTGGCCTCACCAGGGCAGAACAGAGGGGGAGGATGATCCCCCTTGACCTACAGGCAACACTCTTCTTAATGCACCCCAGGATACCATTGACCTTCTTGGCCAACACAAGCAAGAAGAGCCTATATGATGAGAAGTGCTGGCTTTCAAAGAAATACATGGCTAAAAATAAGTGAAAAGATTCTCAGCAGAACATGATCCCAGTATGAGTGCAAGAAACTGGAGCATTTGACATGGATAACCTGGGACTTTGCAAGTTCTAAGCATAAGTCAGGCCATTAAACAGTGCCATAAAATGGTTAAATGTTGAAGTTTGCTATGAGTTTGCTGCCAGTCTTATAGAACATCTTCATCACTGCCCTGGATGGACGGATAGTGTGTACCCTTGGTAGACTCAGAAGACTGAGAGGGGATCTTATGAATGTTTACAAATACCTGAAGGGTGGGTGTCAAGTAGAAGGGGCCAAGCTCTTTTCAGTGGTGCCCTGTGATAGAACAGGAGGTAATGGTAGCAAAGTGAAACACAGGAAATTCCACCTCAACATGAGGAAAAACTTTTTCTCCACTGTAACACAGCATTACAGAGAATAGTATTAAAAAAAGTTTCCCAGAGCAAAAAATGAACAGCATGGAAAGTGGTATGTTGTAGGCAGTTGTTTATAAAGCTCTCAGAAGTATTTGCATAAAGGAAAGAGAGTCAAATAGGAAATGTTCTTCTTTTGTGGAGGAGGCAGTGCTAGCTAGCAACATGCATTTTAACATTGAACACTTAAATCAGCACCTAAACAAGCTAGATGTGCCTCTGGAAGACAGCATGGAAAATTTAGCATGTTAGAAAATATACTTAGGAACTTTGTAGCACAAAGTTCTGTCAGATCCTTAAAAGTGTCAGCTGCTTTGTTAAAAAACAATCAAAAAACCAAAAAAGTGTAAATTCTCCTTGGTGATTTTCAGCATTGGACCTGAGAACAAAGCATTGCCTTCGTAAAGATACATGAATCTTTAAAGAGAAGCCTCAGAAGTGTTTCCACATCATGCAGTAAACTAACCTCCCTTAATTTGAGGGAAAATAGGCATTTACTATTACTAGATTCCTTTATGGGATTTTGATTGTCTCCACAGACTATAACAATATTAATTCATTCTAAACCAAAATAATTTCCATTTCCCACAAGGCCCTTGTGTCCTTTCTAGAGGAAACATCTTTTTCTGTTTTGGCTTCTCTATAGATACTTATTATTTTAGGTCAGAGGTTTCACTGGAGATGGAAAGGACTTAGTCATTTAGGACTGACTTAGTCATTTAGGACCGACTTAGTCATATGCATGGTCATAGCCCATTATCAAGTGACCTTGGTTCTTGCTGTATTTCCCCATGTTGCTGTCTCCTGGCACCCATAGTAGGGAAATTCCTCCAAGTCTGCTTTCTCATCTTTTTCCTTATGTCCCTTGACATTGACCATTTTCCCCTTACTCTTTTCCTCACGGTTTCATCTTTGAAAAATATTATTTTACATATTCACCTTCACTTCTGCTTTTCCTGATAGATTTGTTAAGAGTGTAACAGTTCCCCTCTATGGACAGATTGCTGTTTGGAAGAGTAGCTGTTGGTGTTACAGTGTTCTTGCAGCAGTCTCATTATATTATGCATTGAGGCTACCTATGTCTTACAAGGAGTAGGGAAGACTGAGGCCTGAAAAGTTTCTTTTTATATAAAAAAGAGAAATTCAAAGGGAATCATTCTCATCATTGAGATCTCTCTCAAAGTTTTTTCTTGTTACTTCTTAAGAAATGCAGAATGCCATCAAGTCCTTAAAATATGGGTATTAAAGTCATACAAGTATGTAACAGTTTCACATTAGTGGTGTGGAAAGAGATTTCAAGTTATTGCTGACTGGTGCATGTTTTTCACAATGTGGGCTACAGCTTGACCTGAGTTTGGCCCTGGCTGAGTCATTGGGATAGCACTGACACACTAGTGCTAAAAAGCAGTGTAATGTATCAGTGAGCAGAGCTACAAAATCTGTCTCCACACTGGTGATGTTCAAAGACTTAAGCTTTAAAGATAACTACTTACATGAGCAGCATGCAAGCCTTTCAGTTTGTCTCATTTGGCTCTCGGCTTCATGTTTTGTCAACTCTCAAAGCCTTTATTGATAGATCTGAGAATGAAAGTCCACAATTAAACTATTCAGAATTGAAATGACAATGAACAAGTAAGGTTTGAGTTCAATTTGTTCTTCCTTTTGCACATACGTTTTAAAAATGCCTGCTATGTTTTCCTTCCAACATAATTACTTCAGGATGTCTTTATTTATCTCTTGTCATTTCTGCTGGAAACAGTGAAAATATACTTGAACAGATCTTTGGCAGTCTTATACATCATACTGACCCAATTTACAGCATCTGCCTTGCAACAGTGTGTACCACCATTTGCCAAACATTCATTAACTGCAAAATAATAAGAAAATAATGGTGAAGTGTTCCTACCATTTCATGCTCTCTATTCTGTATCCCACATGTCCCACAGAGCCTACATAATGAAATGTTCTGTTTGATAGGTTGTTGAGTCAGCATGGAGAAACAGAGTCAAACCCATGCTGGAAGTATTCATTGAGCAATGATCAGAGCTCCCCAGGCCAAGGTTCCTGCATCAGCTGTTAAACACACAGCATTGTATCTGTTATTAAAGAAAGCTGTTGAAGAGTAGTGATTAACTGGCAATGCCTAATGGAAGAACAGAATATTCTCCCACAAACATGAAAAACAAAAGAGCAATAGAAAACAAATGTATAAAATGGTATCTAAATTCTTTGAATTAGTCTTACTTTGAGATTCTGATTTTTAGCACACTGCAATTAACACCAGGGGATTTCAGTTACTTTTTTTGTTTTACTTTTGATTAAAGTCAAATGAATTAGTATGTTTCTTTCTGACAGCTGTAGATAGAACACTTCCTTTTCTTCTTTCTTTCTTTCTTCCTCTTATACTTTTCCAGAGAGACAAGATTTTATTCTGGGGTAAATACCATCGATTGCTTTCTGAAAGCTGACTCATCTTCTTGAGAGGCAACCCTGCCCGTGGTGGGGAGGTCACATTAGATAATCCCTAAGGTCCTTTCCAGCCTAAACCACTCTGTGATTCTATGATTCTCTGCTGTTAGATTTCTTTTGTGTCTTTTTTTTTCCTAGTATTGCTTCCTCCTCAATGAGTTTCTGTGGGGATTTTTCCAGAGCAAAATGTGTTAGCCAGCTTCTCCAGATTTCCCAATTTCCCTAGACATTCTGAAGCATGGCTATTTTTGCTGGGGCATGTTAAAAATAATGTCCTATATAGTCTCAAATAGGAATGATCTAACTGAAACCTCAGATTAATTCTTTGAAGGATATCACTTGTCCTCATTTTGAGTTATAATCATGGCATAATTTATGAGAACCAGCTACCTGGAAGAAATGGTGAGATGTAAAAACTGCAATAGAGAGGAAAATTTCATAGCAGAAAAAGTCTTTTCAAATGGCCAGGCTGTGGTGTAGGCAAGCTTAATGATACCTTAGCTTTCTTACTCAGTATACAGCTATTTTTTAGAGAGAGATGACTTGCAAAAGATGAAGCAAAACATGACAGAAGCCCTGTAATGAGTCTGCTAGTAGGAAAATTCTTCAGTTCCAGTGCCAGTCTCTAGCATGTGTCCCACTAATAGCCAGATCACTGAAGAAGGTGCAGAAAGCATCCTTGAGACTGAAGCCAGATCACGGCTCCCCCTCTTGCCATGATGGTGAGTGCCATCACTTGTGGGCTGAAGTAGCATGGATAGACAACCTTGCTCTTTACTCCCCCAGAACTTGCCTGCCTTCTTGTAGTGGAGTCAGTATGAAACATGACAGGTAAAAAGCTTTACCCTCTCTTGTTTAGGAAGGTATTCAACTGTTGTCTTCTATATCCTGCACCTGATCCCTTGGGCACTGTGCTAAAGGCACATTGCTGCCTTACCACCACTGATCAAGCTGCCCACACCAGGAGGAATGGCTTCAAGGCATAGTGCTCAATTTCCAG
The DNA here is from genome assembly GCA_013399075.1 of Chloroceryle aenea. Lineage (NCBI taxonomy): Eukaryota > Metazoa > Chordata > Aves > Coraciiformes > Cerylidae > Chloroceryle > Chloroceryle aenea. Next base: position 169,528 of record VWZY01002510.1, read on the forward strand.
AATGGCTTGTGTCTGCCTTCCACCTGCATATGCCCTAAATAAATCTATTTTCTTTCCAGGGAGGCCTACATACATCATAGTTTATATAACCATATTAGATTCCTTACTATTTTATTTAATTAATACAGTTGGGATGACAAAATATTTTCTGAGTTTCACAACATATGTTTAGCAACTTGAACAGTCAAGTAGGATGTAAAATGCTTGTATAATCTTAATGGTTTTGGTATCCTAAGTTAGCTGAGTCATAACAGGTGTGGAGAATTCAGACCAGTAGGGCCATTAAGTTAAATCATCAGGTTTCCCTGAATACACAGAAAACAACGTAGCATTTTAAGCCATGGACCTGGGCCTAAATAAATGAACTTTTATTTTTCTGCATGAGTTGGATCTGCAGCTGACTAGCCTGCCACAGAAGCCAAGATAGGGTGGGAGAGGCTGGTGTCTTGTAGCTCTCCCACACACACTGCATCTCATCTCTGCCCTAAAATTATCCTCTCAGAATAGTCTGGCACCTCACACAATCAGGAATTGTGAAGTGAAGAAACACATATATAGTTATATTATCAGTATATTTTCTTCCCATTCTTTAGATTTTGTTTCCATGCAGAGTTTTATCTTGGAAATCCCAGCACTGCATGAGATTAACTGTCCCAGAAACACCATCGATCGATGGGTGTTGCTTTGTGTCTCCTTAGTCTTGGGAAGAATTTAAGTAGATCAGTCAAGAATGGGTGAAAGGAGGAAAAAAATTAGAGTTCCCCACCCACAGGTATTTCATCATGTCCATTTAAAGATTCACCATCTGATAACTACTGAGGCATTACATGACAGGACAAGGAAACTGATTTCTGAATTAAGATCCTGAAGCATTTTGATACTAGGTTCATTCCATTAAAGCAATTAAGCATTTGAAGCTATAACAGATTCAACTGAAACCACACTTTAAAATCATGACTTTAAAATCCCTGCTTACTAAATGGAACATCATAGAAATGCTTATTGAGGATGCTTAAAACATCAGAATTTGTTACATGCATTCTCAAAACAAAAAGCAGTTAAAAAATCCACTTTGAATAAGTATAAAAATACTGGGTTAGTTGAAAAACATTGTAATCAGATAACCCATGGAAATTCTCCTCAGAGACTACAGAATTAAAATAACACTTCTGAAAATGAACAGGACACAAACATATCCTTCAGCATACAGTAAGTATTATAAAACCCAGTGAAAACTGCTATGAATTTTAAGTTACATTCTGCTATAGTTTTGCTTTGGAAGTGATGAGAATCCATAGCTATTAGTGCCTTTGCCTTTATAAAGCTTAAAACTAACATTGCAATTACTTCTGCTGTATACCTGTCAGGTTTGACAGGCTTTAAGAAACCCTTGGCTGAGATCCTTTCATTCTATGGTGCTCTGCAGTTTCATTTAGAATCATTATCAACCTACAAGCATTTGTAATATTTAGACCCATTTGGATTAGGTGTTTCATTTAATTTCTGAACAGCTCACTTAAAAAGAGTATGATTATTTAGTATAAGCAAACAAAATTATAAGCTTTTTAGGATTTTCAAAGCTAGTTCTGTGTTTAGCATCCACTGGAATTTATTGGGATTTAACTGTCTAGTTTCCCTAACCTTTACTGGACATACCAGCTTTGGCTGCAGCTATGGAAAAACTGAAGCCATTACTTTTAGCCATGCCATCATCTTAACACACAATTAAACTAAATCAGTTAGGCCAAATGCCACAAAAATGCTCAGAAAAGAAGGGACTGCTGCGTGCAGGGAGCTTGCAGCAGGTGTGTAAGGCAAGGAAAAAAGATCGGGTCCTAAGGAAGACAACAGCATTTTAGCATCATCTGAACCATTTTACACCCTTCTAATAGAACCTACTTTGTAATGATCACCTCATTATACATGCTGGTGTCTAAGAACTTATTTACTTCCTCATTTCACTCCCAATAATTTTGACTTTTACCATAGTGTCATCAAAATGATAAAATTTCTTCCCAAATGAAAGAGAATAAAATTATACTAGATACAGTAAAAAGTATTTTTTCTCATTCTTTACTTTTTTCTAAACTCTTAGGCTACAGATACATCCTTAGGGTTAGAATCTTCATGAGAGAAGTGAGTCTTGGAGAGTGAGGTGTTAGTAATTTTCTGAGAAAGCAAGAGTTAGTCAATGTTCAGTGAATGTTTTGAGAACATATAAGAGTGAGCTCAATCAGAAATGCCACAGTGGAAATAGGAAACATGAAATACATGAGTTTACAGGAGCTGAAGTTATCTACTTAATTTTTTTTAGACAGAGAGACTGTACCCAGAAACCTGAGTCAAAAAGGAATGCTTTGAATTCCACTCTGGTTCATGAATTAACATTGCCCAGTTAATATCAATTTTTGCCTTCTTGGATAAACAGGAAGATCTAACCCAGCCCCAGCACTGGAACTCTCAGGAACATGGTTTGCAGGAGGGAGAAAGAGGTCACAAATTATGTTGCTACTAATTTAAAGACATGAATGGTTTATTTTAAACTGATTGTCATAGAAAGGAATCTTTTGCTGCTATCAAAGTGTGTGATAATGCAATTTTTGACTGTGAGATGTGAAGATTAAATAAAATGGACACAGTAAGGTAATGATGAATTGCTTGGCAGTACATAAGTACCCCAGACTGTACAGGTATGATCTCTCTGACCATATTCAGTGGAAATTCTGACCTTGTGTTCTTCATCATATGCAATAATAGGTTTTGCACATGAAGTCACTTTGAGATTTATTTACCTACAAAAAAGCCTCCTACTTCCCAGACTCAAGCTGAATCATCTAGAGTCTAAACAATTTCCAAAATTACTCCTCATTTTGTACTTCAAACCAAAGCATAGCAATGTATAGGTGAAGGGTTTCCCAGGGCAGATAAGCACAAGGAGACAATAGTCTAATTGTGACATAACCGTGTCACAATTACAGTTACAAACATCTGGCAGAGCAGTTTGGATGAACTGTAGCTCTCTGTGAGTTGAATGGACTCAGGGGACTTCAATCTGAATGTATTGGAGTCTTAAATGCCTAGAATTTCTGTATAAATTTTCTGTGTAATTTGCACATAATATATGTTTGAAGGTAAAACAAAGACAAAAAAAAAAGAGGCATTAATTTATGAAACATTAATGAATTTTCTTTCACCATTTTCTGACCAGTTGATCTTATAACTATTAAGCTTAAAAGTTTTCAGTTTTCCAAGTGTGAAATCATAATTGCATAAGAGTAACTGCAACCTTCATCTAAACTTGACCACTCTACACAGGACCAGATGCAGAATTATGTGAAAATTTTCTGTTCTGTATGAGAATTATTATGATTGATAATTTTGTTCATTTGGGATACAAATAAAGTTTGTACTTAAAGAGTTGGAAATGTCATAGAAGAAAAGAACATCAATTTTATGGGGTATGATAAAGATTGCTTTTGATTTGACATCTTCTGCTTGGATTCAATTCTACTGAACTATGCAAACTTTACATCTGCCTGCTATTCAGAAAAAAAAAAAAGTGAGGCTTTCCGTAGGGATGGGACATTCAGGTACATTTTTTGAAAGTTCTGTTTCAAACTTTGGGTTTAGCTCCAAACATAACACAGAATGAACTAAATATCATAGCCATGATTCAACCAAGACCCATAAGATAACAACATAATAGGAAAAGGCATTTATTAAGAAATAGAGTTCATGTGCTGGTTATTGAATCATTAAAGAAAGCACAGGCTGGTGTTTGTAGCAACTGGAAAAGCAGATCTTTTTTGGGCTAATTTCATCCCATCCATTCAAAATAAGATAGAAAATATTCCGAATGCTAACACAGATTTCAAGGCAGATTGTGAACAGCATCTGTTTTTCACTAGTGGATTTGAAACACTTGATCCATACCTAGTTTCAATGCAGCTTACCATCAATACTTTAGTTAACACACGTCAAGAAAGAGCTGGAATTAAAGCAAACAACTTTATCACCTCTTTGCCCTGTTTAGAATGGAGCAGTATCTGAGCCATTCAACTCCTGGATGCCTAAATGCCCCAGGATCAATTTTGATAAAGACTATTTGGATATATCACACTTTTTTTCTGAAAGGAATTTAGGTTGTAGGACAAATACAAATTGCTCCAGTATCGTGGGTCTGATCATTTCTGTATTCAGGGCATTTTTCAGATAATTTTTGGAATGATTATTAGACTGTGGTGGACTGCCTTGGGCATGTTCTTGTGGGAACTTATAGTGTGTTTATTGGTGCAAATTTAACTCATGAAACAAGATAACACTGTTTATTGTGAGAAGGGATTATGGTAAGAACTATTCTGGTGCTGCATTTTCAATTACGTTGTTTCTCTCTGCTTCAGGAATAGGAAGAGGGTATACATCTAAACTTCTTTCTCAAGATTTCTTCCTGAGCCCAGGACCTTTTGGACCAAGTTAACACTACACAGTACCAATGTTCACAGAATCACAGAATGTTGGGGTTGGAAGGGGCCTTTAAAGATCATCTAGTCCACTTCCCCTGCCAGAGCAGGATTGCCTGGAGTAGATCACACAGGAACAAGTCCAGGTGGCTTCTGAAAGTCTCCAGGGACAGAGATTCCACCACCTCTCTGGGCAGCCTGGTCCAGTGCTCTTGTTACCCTCACAGTGAATTATTTCCTCATGTTGAGGCTGAATCTCCTGTTTTCCAGTTTATGGCCATTGTCCCTTGTCCTGTCACTGGACACCACTGAGAATAGCCTGGCCCCATCTTCCTGACACTCAACCTTTAGATCTTTATAAGCATTGGTAAGATTACACACACACACACACACACACACACACAGAGTCTCCTTCAAGCTAAACATACACAGCTCTTGTAGACTTTCCTCATATGGTTGGTGCTCCAGACACTTAGCCATTTCAGTGTCCCTATGCTGGATCCTAGAGATCAGCCCCCAGCCTGTACTGATACATGTTCTGAGCTAATAGATAGCATCTACTCTTAAAACACAATCTAACTCTGTTATAAAAAAGAATTCTAAAAGGCATAAATAAATATTTTATATCAGAGAATTTTTTCACCTAATTCTGCAACTGGCCCTGTGAAGACCAGTTAGATTTTGATAAAAATTAAAATCACTGCTTTGTGAAATTAAAGTGATACATCCAAACCAACAATATTTTTAGTGAAAATGCTAGGCACTTTCTTCTAGATTCACTGAAGAAATTATACATTTTGTCTATGTGCATAAACCCAGCAATTTTTGTTAGCCCAGCCTGACACAAATATGCTTGGGCCTTTCAGGACCACTTCCAAATCTTCATTTTCATCAGGACAACATTAGCCCATTGCCTAACATTAGCCTCCATCATCCCTTTTACTCCAGTTGAGATAGATATCTGAGACCAGTCACAGAAACTCCTTCCTGCACGAAATCCCCAGTGCTGGCTGCCTAGTATGCAGCACTGATTCAGAAGGTCTTCTAGGCTACATGCCAGCACTGTCTCTAGCCTTGACCTTAAGATCTGTGGTCAGCCAGAAATGACCAAAAAGAAAAGCCAAGGAGCTATGACTAAGCCTGCACTAGGGACTATCTTTTTCACTGATGCCTAACACCACAGCATCAGACCTTACTGACACAGTGTGTCAATCCACAACCATTACCACTTTAAAACTTATTAGCTATAGCACAGTGTGGCTAATTCAAAACTTAGTTCTTAGTTACCCTATCAAGTGAAATTCTGACCCATAGCTGTTATTCTGTATTTATCCATAAACCAGTTACTCTGTCATGAGACCCAGTTTGACCCACTGGCTCAGACCCACTTCTAGCGTCTCTCTGACTCTTTCACAATACTATTTAGGTCTTTGCTGTGCTCAGTCTCACTGCCACATTAAACATGAGCTAGAAAGAATGGATCCAGTCAAAGGCTCCTTGTTTGATTTATCTATGTGGACAGCTTTCCTCTTGCATGGAGTAATAGTTCTGCAGCACTCAACGTGTCTGAACCCTAACTTCAACCCAGCAATAAATTGATTTTCCTCTAATCTGAACTACTTGGCGACTAAAAGAACCTAACTAGGGTGTTTCTGTTGGCATTAGTGCTTTTCTGCAAGGGTGAAACATTATTCAATAATATGTAGTTCAAGCTCCGTAACCACCACCAGCTAAACCACAGATTTGAACCTATCCTCTCTGGGCAATGGAACTAATTTTAAGTCCAACATTTTGACACTGCTAAAACTAGGCAATGCTAAAACTAGGCAAGCAGCATCACATGTAGCTGCTTATTTGCTCTTGTCTGCATTAAAATTAACTCTGACTTAACCTTAATCACAGGACACCAACTGCTACCACTACAGACAGAATAAACTCATGATTAACTCATAAATAAAGCTATGATCCCATTCTGAAATCAAACAAACAAACCAAAACATAACAAAAAAATCCAAAACCAAGCAGCAGCTTTGAAGCTTCTGTCTATTGAACAATGTGTGTTAAACACCTTTACTCTTGATGCCTCATTAAAGCAAATGAATAAATTGACACAAATCAAAAGAACTATTTGCTTTGAAGAATATACCTTTCAAACTCAAAATCATAAACAACCTAAGCAGAGGGAGCAAAAGAAAATTTACATTTATCTCACTAGTTCCCTTTACCCAGCAAGTTTCAACCTCTGAAAGACATGGGTGGTTCAGCTGGAATAAAGTTCTGCCTGTCCATCTGAGCCTGCTGCTGCTTCACCAGCACGAGCTGCCAACAAGCTCATTGCTTCTGCTGGCTAAGCCAGCACTGGGAAATGTTCAGATTTGTCTTGGAGCCTTAGCACAGCCTCACAAAGAATGAGCAATACAAGCTGGTCAGGGGCAAATAGGTAACTGCTTGCCAATTTTGCTTGTCATGGTGACTTTCTGACTGATTTCTCACTGGAATTTTTTCTCCCACCCCTGGCAATTTGGCTATTGCCAAACAGACCAGCAGAGAGATATGTGGCTGGATTTTTTTTTTCTTAATTATAAATATAACTTCTTAATTCTTTATACAAAGTAAAAAAAGGTCAAGTGAATAGGAGGTCCACAAAATACAATTATTACTGATAAAAGTACACTACCTAAACAGTGGCATGTTGCATGTCTAACAGGAAGCTTTTAGGTATACTACCTTTCAGGCAGCTGCACTCATGAAAGTGGAATCAACTCCAGACAAATAAACAAGCACTCTGAGGTGTAAGATCACTCGATTTCAAGAAAGAAAAAAGTAATTTAAATAGTACTAGAGAAGCCAAGTCAGTTTGAAACGTGGTGAGTGGGGGAAGCAAAGCTGATTGCTGCATTTGTCAGGGAGGAATAATGCAAGGCATCACAGTAACTACATCATCATTTGCACGTCCTTAGCTACTGCCCAGCTCCCCATAGTCTAAGGACAGTTGGATTGTTGTGGGAAACTGATGGTATTACAGGTTACAGTGATGACAGACCAGAAATGTCTAGACAGCTAAAGTATCAGTACCATATTTGGTCAGTCCATGGGAGCTGTGTGACATATGGCCTTTACACAGCTGGGAATGTTCTCTGCAGCTGATGCCCAGCTGGTTTTTTTGAGGTGTATCACAGTGGTAAGGTAAGAGTTGGGCATTCACATGGTATTTCCTTTGTTGTATTTCCTCTTTCATTTGTAAATACTCCAGCCATTGACTCAAAAAATAATCATCATACAGAGATAGTTTTGCACACACCAGGTTCAGACTGTTGATGGTGAAATGGTTTATATGATGGTGATGTTAAGCTTTTTTTGAGATACTATCATTACTGAGAAATGCCTAAGGGCAAATTTCAGTATTATTTATGATCAGCCAGCAGAAAGGTGTTAGGAACCACAAACCTGAAAGTTAAGTAAGACTTGGGAGAACTTTAGGTCATTATGGACAGCCAATATTTAACCATGAGTGCCACGTTCCAGTTTAGAGAGACACCAGATATACTAGGTCATATTACATGCCCAAAACCACACTCATAACATTGCTTCTTCTCAAAACTTGCAGAGTCAATTCTGCCTTATCCCAATGTGTTATTAAACACCATACTATTAGTGAAGACCTCAAAAGAGATATTGCATAGATATATTTTTAAGAGAGATTATACAAAAACACTTATAAACTAAATAGACAACAGAGTCCGTGTGTGAGGGAAGAGGTAACATGGTGGGCAGCAGAATAGAACAAGAACAAAATCTTAAAGCAAATTGTTTGAATTATTTCTGAGAAAGGAAACCTGGATAAATAGGTCTGCAAGGAAGAGTAGACACGATGGGCCCAGTTTAGGAGAAAAATGGGGAAGGAGTTATGAAAAAGCAGTCAGAAAGGGAGGAATTATTTCTCTTTGAAGGGAGAGAGAGTTATTCAGCAGGAGTAAAACAAGACATGAAGGAAAGAAAACTATGAAAGGCAGATATCAGCAGTCCTGATATCCTGAAAATAAGGTATAGTAAAAAAAGCTGTTCAAAGTCAAAAAAATATAGATCAAATATAACCCTGCTGAGAAGACCCCAAAAGACCTTTATACTGCTATTTGTCCCAGTGTTTCTGACTCCTGCACCAAGTGAAGGAGTAGGAGTGACTGTTCCTTGGTCTGGAAGCCAGACAGCAGCTCTGCAGAACTTCTACTCTTTTTTAAAATAATTTTTTTGCTACTGATCAAAACCCCTTTTCTCGGTGTCTTTTCTAGGAGGAATTCTGGAATGAGCAACTCACTTTTTGCTTTATAATTTCTTTCTCTTACAGTACTTGTGTTTTGGCTTTTCCACTACCAAAAATGCCTTTTCTAATTCCATCAACCTCTGAGGCACAAATTATTCCATATCACTACAATGGATTTATTTAGGAATTTTGTATAAGAGTTTTAAATTAATGTGTAGCTTAAATGATCATCTTATACCTTCACTTTCCTTCTTGATATCAAAACCTACATTCTTTGCTGATTTCTGAGAGAGTTTTATCTTGTTTATGACATTAATTCATAAATGGCAAGTCTGTTCCTTCAACTTTTTTTTTTAATGGGAGCAGAAGATGTCCTAAATCAATTAACTATCAGTGAACATTTTCCTTCTTCCTGAGGATTTCTAATAACTCTGTCAACCTCCAAAATTCTGCTGAAAAACTTTTTCATGCTTTCCAGTACTCTGCAAACCACTCCTCTGAGGTCCAATGAATAACCAGAGTAATGAGCTCCTTTTTCAAACACGTCTTGCCCTTAAACTTCAGGATAGTTGCAGTTACCCAATTACTCATTTGCAAGAACAAAGCAGTTCAGCAGGTCTGTGGGAAACGAAATAAATGGTGACAGGGGCTGAGATGGGAATATTTCAGTTGAAAATCTGTTCTCAGAAATGAGGGGCTGGTTGTAACGAAGTTAGAGATCTATCAGTTTGTTAGTGATAGTTCAGTATGATATCAGATATTTAAAAAAAAATCACAAATGAACAGATGTTCCTTATCTGAGACACTAGTTGGGGTTTTGGTTTGGGTTTTTTTTTTCCCAAATATCCTTCCATGACAGCACAAGGTCCAGGGAAATAACACTTTCTGATGGATCTTATAGTAGTTCTTCTGGCTAAATTTCCTCCAGTAAATGAACTTTGCCTGAGAATAGGTTTGGGCCCTGAAGCCAAGTGGACTGTGATGGCCTTTGTCAATGCTAAGCAACCTCTTTCAGTCTCCAAAGGAGAGGTTCCAGGAGGTCTGCCTACAGGGAATGGCCACAATGATTGTTTAGCTGCCAAAACATCAGGATGTTCTGAGGAACTATTTGGGTTGTTTGAAAAAGGATGCATCAATGCCAGGTAAAGTTCTGTTTACAAGCACAGACAGTCAGAGCCCAGAGGTTGGAAGTGTTCCCAGAGATGCTTGGATTTACTCATATAGACACAGTCCACAGGTATAACAGAATTTCAAGGGAGCCCATGCATTAGAGGTGTGTTTTATGACCCATGTTTAAGGAGGATCTCCTCTTACCGGTGTCACAAAGTAATTAAAAATTAAATGGCACTGCTCTGGTTTTGTGAAACCTGGAAAGGAGGGAACAGATGTGGGGTGTTTGGGCTTTTCAGTAAATCACCGATTTGCATGAAGCATGTTCTAGCTAAGCCACACCATGGGCACATTAGAGATTTGCAAAGAAAAAACCAGGGCTGATAGTGGATATTACAACAGATAAAATTGTTCCTGCTCACCATCAAAGTATTTTTAAAATTCTTCAACTTATATGTACAGAACTTTCCTTTTCTGGACTGAGACAATATTCCTAATCCACTCACCCCACACATATGCTCACAGACACACAGCCGACTCCATAAATTTGGGGAAAACACAAGTTCAGATCCATTCCAATTGCCAGAAATCCACACCAAAAACAGAGCAGCAAATATAAACCAGAACAAAAATCTAAATAAAATACTCCAGAAGGTTCCGTTATCCCACTGTATTCCAGTAAATCATGCATGATTTCCTGTGTGTTTTGGCACTAGAAAAAATGCAAAGCTGCCTCCTAATTCTGCAAGCACGAGAAATATGTATGTTCTTTACAGCTTACTTCAGCTCTGCTAGGAAACTTTGTCAGAATGACATGAATTGCTTAAATTCTGTCACTTCAAAAGAAGAATGCAACATTTCACCACAGGGAAAACGATTTGTTGAATTAGTCTTTAGAAGGTATAACACAAGCAAAGTGCTGTACAGCATCTTTCAGGGGCCCCCTTGTTTTTTGTTCAAAAGGAGAAATGCTGCAGAGAAATCCTTTCAAATACCTCCTTTGTGCAATTCTTTAAAAATCATGGACATTTTCTACTATGAATAAAGATTTGTGCATAGATATGGTTTGTGTCCTATGGGAAATGGCTGCAGAAGAAACAGGATTTGCTGAGTGATCATCATACTTAAGCTCAAACAACAAAAGGGAAATTATTTTCAACCTGCAGCCTGGTCAATCTGAATTTCTGCTAAATGCAATAGTCAGAATGATGGGCTCATTTCTGAAAAACACAGGCTGTGATAAGTCTGGCTGCCATTCAGATGTATATAATTGTTTCAGAATGAGCAAAGAGCACAACGAGGCCATGTGAGGCCAGCAAGAGGAGAGGAGGGAAAGTTTGGATTAGAGACTTCCTGTATGGAAAACATCTGCACTGGAGCTGGAGATACTGCACTTTCACTATAGTGCAGTTTAGATATTTACAGATTTACTTGGCCAGTGCAACACCCATTGCTCAGCAGCCTGCCCAGGTACACTGCTTAAGGTGATGACCAAATGCAAGACCATGCTCAGAAACATGGCCCCTTTTCCAGTTTAGTGGTGCTAAATTTAGTGGTCTAATTTAGTGATCCAATTTCCCCTTTTCCTATTTAGTGGTGGGAACTCAAAACAAACTCTAGAAACAACTGTATTTTGTCATCAGTTTGAATGTCAGCTTTCCCCTGAAAAGAAAATCTTGTAAATGATTTGCTTTATATTTCATTCAGAATGGTTCCATGCTTGAGCCATGAAGGTCTGTGTTTTCAGAAAATGTAATTATAAACTGAAATGGAAGTTTTTTGGTCTATAAATTGTACCCTGTCAGATATAGTAACCATCTAGGGAGAACATTGGTATTAATTTAATGTCTTTAAGAACTTGTTGCATACATGTCTCACACTCAAAGTGGATCTAGAAAAGTCAACTCACCTAAATAAAAAGAAACAGCAGCAATAAAGGCCGTAAGAACAGAAGAAAGAGATGTAGGATTTCAACAACTTTCTGAATTTCTCTTAAAAAAAGTATTAATTTATTTTAAAAGATGCCAATTCTTATATTTTCCATTTCATATATAACAGATTTCTTTAGTGGCATAAACACTATTATACTTGGGAGGAACATCTTGAAATACTGAAGTGGTTATACATTATACATCATCCTGCAGGAATCTGCCCTCCTAAAGATCATTTTAATGCTTATCTCTCTAAAAAAGCCCTTCTCACTCATGTGTTCACCCTCCTTTCACCCCAGCACCTCCTCCCCCCTCCACACTATGCACAGCCTGCTGAAGTAACAGGAACATAACAGAAGGTAACTTGTTCAAAGTTATGCAGTATATTATTTCCAGAAGACTATCCAATTACAGAATTAAGTATCAACAGGAGAGGCACGACATTTCTATGGTTTAAGAATTACATTAGGAAAAACATGACTCCCAAAGTCTTATGCTCAGAAAGTTAACTGGAACAGAGGCATAGAATAGGGAGTATCAGGAGGAGCAATTCCTGTGGCTGGATGTGGTAGTTTACCACTATGATACTACAACTCTGCATGCAGTTCTGGTGTTTACCCTAATAAAAGGATCTATAAGAGAGTTACAACATTTCAAGAAAGAGAGAACATACCTTACAGGATACAAATGGAGATCAAATGGAGCTGAGGTATCAAGAATATGCTTGGCAAGGAGATTGATCATTGTCTGTAAGAAAAAACGTAGTAAAACATATCAGATAAATGCAAAATAAGATCTAATAAGTGACTGTTAGAGCACAGAAAATCAAAATAGAACAAAGATTAGTGATAAGAATTAGCTATTAGAACTGCTCTTGATTTCTGAGATATGTTCAGGTCCTTGAGGACTTTACAAGACTCGATATCTCTTAAAACTGATAAAGCTCTAGCAAAAATCATGGACTTGCTACTAAACTCAGAGTAGATTGCAAACTAGAAATACCCCATCGTTCACTTCTGACCTTACTCTATGCATAGAAAGTCAATCTCACATAAACAGCAACATGTAGTCTGTCCAACAGACGGGCCATATGAGCCAGAAGGAACACTAGACATGTATCAAAGGATGAGGTCACAACATGAAGAACAGCACTAAGAGGGAGAGGGACAAGTGTGGCCATTCCTGCCCTTCCTGAGGTATTAAGAGGTGTGGTAAAGCACAGATGCCTATTGCCAGGGGAGATAACCAAATGGTGAAAGGAAGCTGAGCAAGTTATTTTCCACAAATCCACAAGGTCAAAATGGAAGGATAGCTGATTTCTCCAATGCAAGCAAGGTACCAGAGGGCCTCTCCAACCTTTTTTTCCCATTGCAGTCAAGTGAGGCAGAATCCCATTCTGAGCCAGATTCTTCTGGCCTTGTGTGACCCTAGTAAGAGAAGATGATGAGCTTAGCTAGACTTAGCTTGCCAGTGGGTGCAGTCACTGAGAAATTCCGTGTCAGCCTCAGTACTTTGACAGTCTGCCAGTGATCCAGCATGCCTGAACATTGCCTCGGGCACGTATATTGCTGAGTGACTTCAGTGAGTTAGGAAACAAGATTGATGCAGCAAGTGATGCTATAGGTCTCTATATCCAATTTAATTTGCACAGAACAAATATTTTTCTAAGAACACCACTGAATTATTTCTAGCTGAGACAAACGATTTATAGAAGTTGTATTGTACTGACATAATGCAGCTACTAAAGCCTATTGTATTCTTTTTTATTTTGTTAAGTATGACATCTACATACTACACAATTTCTGACCAGTGACATGAAAATAAGATTAATTTCTACTATAGATCTATATTTCCATTTACCATTTTGGGATCATCATTCTACAAAACTGATACACATGCTGTCAGGCTGGAAGCAATTTTGTTTATATGGCATGAATTGTTGTTCTGAATCATAAAATCCTGTGATGAAACCTCAACCTCTGCTATAATTGTTTCCACTTTGAAAAAACAGGTCATTTCCAATGTATAAACATCCACTCTGACATTGCTATTGCTTTGTAGGGTGAAATAATACCTTATGTGTTTGGTAAGAAAAACATTTCATTTTCAAATAATGGACAGAGCATCCTGCTCCCCAAACACTGGATTACTGAATTATTTTTTGCATTTGCATTCAAATATATCTCCTTAGGAAAACACAGTGACAGAAATAGAAACACAACATTGCATTAAATTTTGACTTTAGTAAGAATTGATATACATTACTTTGTATCTGGGATCTTAAGACCTTTCTTTATGTGCCTTGGCACATTATTTCTGTGAAACGAATCTTTTGATTGCTCTACTTGTGCATAAATTATAACACTTGTCTTAGAAAAAACAAAACAAAACAACAAAACAAAACCAAAACCCCAAACCAGCAACAGACATAACAGCATTAGTGAACTACCTGCTGATTCAGTAAAACTTTTATTTGCTCTACAGCTCTTCCATATGCAGCAAGTGTAAATGTAAATATATTTCCTCTTCTGGCAGTCTCAGAAATGGCAACCAAAAAGGAGCAGAAAGTTCTTTGCTACCTGTACTGTGCAATATGTCATATGCACTACACAGGTTTCATTTGCTATGATTCCTCTTGATCATACTGTCTATCCTCTCTGGGATGAAAAACATGATCCCAGTGAAAACAGATGAGAGTTGAAACCTCTGAACACTAAGAAAGGACATTATTTCCTTGATTAGAAAGAGGAAGACTAAAGAAATAGGACTAGATACATTTTTATGAGTATATCCTTAAATTTACCTTAATATGTAGAGGTCCAAATGCTCTTTATTTCTTTCCCTGATAAAAAAGGATAGACAGCTTCTGTTTTAAAGCTTCTTTATTTACTGGTGTCTCTTGTTTTCCATGACAAATGTTCCCCTGTCTATTTCTCACAGGAACACTTCTTTTCTGCAGATTGCTCTGTTTTGAATGGAAGATAGAAGTGAAATTGTCAGGGAGCAGCAGGAGGAAGACCTCTATTTACTTGCTCATTATCTGTAAATCAGAGCTACTCATTACAGTTGCAGCCTGAGATAGGGGAGAATGGGACTTCAAAAACCACAGATTCAGAGTTAAAGCAAAATATTGTGCAATCTGGTCTCAGTTCTTAAAGACATAAAATCCTTAAAACCTGACAATTGTGATGATAAAATTTGTGCAGAGATTATTTCTTAGGATTTATCCTACAAATCAGTCCTTAAAATGCATTGTTATCTTGGTGAAACTTTTTTATCTGAAAAAACATAGATTTCATTTGTTATTAAGGCATACAGAGCAAAGAATAGCTGGGTAAATGACAAAGTTTTTGTAGTAGAAGTGTTCTAACATATTAGCAGAGAGTGTATGAATCATTAGCAAGAGGTTATAAAGCTAGCTACTGGTCTATATGACTACATCACTTAAATTTGTCCTTAAATAAAAGCAGAGAATGAATACTGGGACACAAACCACACAGACTGTGTGTCTGTATGTATACAGACAGCTTAGGGAAGCAACCTCAGCCTTCCTACAGTAAATGTTTTAATGAAGCAAAGAAATGGGCTCTCCCTGTGCTAAGAAGAGCAGAAATAGTAAGAAAAGAAGCAAATGCAACAAATCAGCAAGGTGTCAAAATAACATTTCCAATGAGAAAAGAATGTGACATAGAACAAGTTAATCTAAGTGAAGATCTCTGTTGCATTTTCATTCTTGGCAGTGGGCAGTTCAACCTAAAAGCATCCTTAACTTCTACAGGTACATCAATGAAAAAAGGAAGGTGAAAGAAACCCCCCCTGAAGGACAAGAACAGGGAGCTCTTCACAAAGGCCATTGCTCTAGTTGAACAGGCTGCTCAGAGCTCTGTCAGCCCCACTTTGAATGTCTCCAGGGATGGGGCCTCAACCACCTCCCTGGGCAACCTGCTCCAGTGTTCCACCACCCTCGTGGTAAAGAATTTCCTCCTTATTTCTAATCTAAATTCACTCTTTTCTAATTTAAATCCATTAGCCCTCATCCTTTCACTCCAGGCCTTTGTAACCAGGCCCTCTCCAGTCTCTTGATAAGCTCCCTTCAGGTACTGGAGGTGGCTGTTGGATCTCCCCTGAGCCTTCTCTTCTCCAGGCTGAACAATCCCAGCTCCCTCAGCCTGTCCTCATAGGAGAGGTGCTCCAGCCCCCTGATCANAGCCCCCGATCACCTTCGTGGCCTCCTCTGGCCCCACTCCATCAGGTCCATGTCCTTCCTGTGCTGAGGGCTCCAGAGCTGGATACAGTATTCCAGGGGAAGCTCTGACCAGAGCAGAGGAGCAGAATCTCCTCTCTCAGTCTGCTGGCCACACTTCTTTTGATGTATCCCAGGACGCAACTGGCCTTCTGGGCTGCAAGCACACCGTGGCTGTTCATGTCCAGCTTCTCCTCCACCACCACCCCCAAGCTCTTTTCTGCAGGGCTGCTCTTTATCACCCCCTCCCCCAGCCTGGATCGACAGTGGGGATTGGTCTGGCCCAGGGGCGGGACCCTGCACTTGTTGAACCTCATGAGGTTCACCTGGGCCTACCTCCTGCCTTGTGGTTTTTTGACTTGGGAGGTGTTGGAAGAGAGGTTGCCAGTAAAGACTGAGGAAAAATAGTCGTTGAGAACCTCAGCCTTCTCTTCATCAGTTGTGACTAGCTTCCCTGTTCTTGTTCTTCAGGGGAGTATGTTTTCTTTCACCTTCCTTTTTTCATTGATGTACCAGTAGAAGCCCTTCTTATTATTTTTTTTTTGGGGTCCCTTGCCAAGTTCTGTTCAAACTGTGCCTTGGCTTTCCTGACATCATGGCTACACAGCACATTTATCAAATTAGCAGTGATGATCAGCTCTATGACTATCATTCATGGCTTCCAATGAATAAACTCCTTCTTTCTTACTTGGTGAGGTACTCAAATTAATGATAAAAGGACTAATAAAACTGGTATCATGATAGAACATCTTTCAAAATAGCATGAGATTTTCAGTCACACATTGTTTCAATAAATGCAAAAGATTAGTTAATAAGGTCTATAGCATCTGTTTTGGAAATTATTTTAGATTATTTTAATGCTACCTTATAGAACTATGACATTTCCATAAACTAATGTACAAATCATTATATATACGTGTAGGTTGCCCTGGTTTTTCATTCACAGCCCACGTGAAATAGTGTTAGAGAAAATAGGATAATGGAGTACTATTTTTCAAAGTATATTCCTGGAACATGTTCCTGTTTCTTTTTTTTCTCTACCTTAACCAGTTGTCTCTCAGTCTGTTTTTTTTTTGGTTTTTTTTTTTTTTCTCATGAAAATACTGGTAATATGTAGGAAGCACTTATGTTTTCTAAAACATGGGCATGTGCCAGAGTATATTCTAGAGAGGAGGTCCTCCATAGTTCCCTGTGTTACTCCTTGACAAATACATGCAAGCTGTATGTATATGTCAACATTTCTGACATTTCCATGAATTATTTTTTTCTATTTAAAGAACATTTCAGCTAACAAACTGTTGTGTTAGATAAGAAATTAGTGTTATCTTGTAAAAATGAGATTACCAAGTTAGTGATAAAATTAATAAACACCCAAGAATACTTTTTTTAAAGCTCACATTTTTCTGAAATTAATCTAACTAGATTTTCTGTCTGAGAAAAATACAGCACAAAAATATTTATGTCTAACTGCTGAAAACAGACACAAACACAGATGCGATGGTCCCCACTTTTACAATATAGTTATTCTGTTTTGCACATCTAATGGCTATATCTAATTTTCTCTGATGGTCTTCTTTCTTCTGCTCTCAGAAATGGAGATGGAGCTGTGGGAATTTTGATAGAGGATCTGGAAGGAACTAGGTATCATTTTGCAATTTTCAAGATACATTATGCAGTCATTTTGCTGTAGCTGCCTACAAATGGCAAAATAAGTTCAATGTGTGATACTAGGGAAATAAATGAGAAAAAAAAATACTTCTTTCTTGTTTGCATGATTTTGGGGGTCAAATATGCAGTGGCATTCTAAATATGTACTCACAACTTTTATAAACAGATTTATTTGCATGATAATGTGATCAGCAGTGTATGGAATTTCTTCATTTTCATTAGCAGTTGATTTTGTAAATGTGTTTTGTAAAGTTGCTGGAGCTTCATGAACTAACATTAGACCAAAGGAACTAATCTCTAATTCTACAGTCCAAATAGGTCATTAATGTTATGCTTTTGTGCACAGGTATTCAGTAGCTACCCTTGCTTCCATTTGGCCATCTATTGTACCTAATATACTCATGGCATCCCTATTAATATATGAACTTTTCATACTTACAGCTCATTCTGATGATCTGTAATCATGGAAAAATGGTTTGGTTTTATTTTTTTTAAGTTTCTCTGTATGCACAAGGACTAACATTAATACATGAATAGTTTTGTTCCAGCTTGCACACACCTGTACTCAGCACATCATGTACGACCAGGCAGAATTACTGAGGGGCACTTCTATTCTAGACTACAGAGAGCATTTTCTCTTCAAAAGATGTAAGAATCCTAAGCAATCAAAGATACTGCTGTAGTGTTTTAGATAATATAACACAGACCTGAGATAGTTGAACAGAGTTGACACCAGTTGCACATTCCCCACATTTCTTTTTCTTTTTCTTTTGTTAGGTTGATGCTTTGACCTCTGGGAAAGCTTCTTTTATTCTATTAATCAGAGAATGGTTGCGTTAGCCAAATAAAGGCATGTGGAATGGGACTCTAATATTTGTCTTTTTGTAGGGAGAAAAGAAACCAAGCAGACACAAGTATGTTTTCAATTTTTCTGACCCTCTCAGCTAGTTTTGTTTCTATGTATGCAGAAGGCAAGAGATAAGAGAATTAAAGTCTTCGACCTTGAAGCTCTTGACTACAGAGAGTTGGTGGAAATTTAATCAAAGAAAAAAAAAAGCTTGGAGTTGGATGAAAACTCAAATCCTTTATAAGAAATTTTATAGTGGGAAAAATAAATGAAGGACTAGGGAAAAAAAGAAAGACATACTTGACAATAAGACATGAATATTTGAATTTATGATCTTTCAATGCATAATTCAAAAACTCTATACCAGGAATGACAAAATCTGTGCCACATCATTCATAGAATGCCCAGCATTAATAATTAATTCATCTAAAAAATAAGTGCTCTTTGACTTCAGTGCTGGGAAATGCACTTCAGCCATGGACCGCTTTACTGGATCAAATTATTTTACAATGCATGTCTTCAAGTCTTATTTTTTTTCTTAATTCAGAAGGGGAAGTGATTTATTAATTGTTTATATGTTTTTATGTAATTAATTGAGGTAGTTCTCATGGGAAAGTTCGTATAAGAATTTCTTGTGGATATGGAATTTTACCTGATTGTGCTTTAATGGAGTCAGCCTGGTTAATATGAAGAAAGAGACTCTTTCAGTAAAGCTGAGACACAAGTGGAGCAGTACATGTCACAGGATCACAGGATGTCAGGGGTTGGAAGGGACCTTGGAGATCTTTGAGTCCACCCCCCCTGCCAGAGCAGGACCATACAATCCAGCACAGGTCACACAGGAACGCAGCCAGGGGGGGCCTGAAAATCTCCAGAGAAGGAGACTCCATAACCTCCCTGGGGAGCCTGTTCCAGCCTCTGTGACCCTGACAGTAAAGAAGTTCCTCCTCCTGTTGAGGTGGAACCTCCTGTGCTCCAGCTTGCATCCATTCCCCTTNAGTCCAGACCTGAAGTATATTTTATATACCATATATATATTGCATTTAAAATTCTAGCTTCTTAATGTGGCAACTACTTTCTGGTTTTTAAGCAAGTACACTTGAATTAGTGTGAAAAGCCTGCTTTACCATTATTGCTTACTTTTTACTCTTTAATCTTTCAGTTTTTTATTCTATAATGTCTTAAATAATAGAGCTAAGGATACCCTCTCAAGATTGTATTCATCAGTCACTTATATTAGTCCTCACCCTGCTCAAAAGCATATACTGAGATCTCACTTATCAGAACCTCATAGTTCCAGTGTCCCTACAGCAACCCCTGCACATGACTTCTCATAGAGCTTATCTATGTTGGACCATATGAATGTGGGTTCACACCTCTACCAGTCAAAGCTGACAGCTCTGAGCTTGCTGGGGCTTAAGTAGTTGTGTATTTTAGGAGTAATTTTCTTGCTAAAAGCAATCCAATTGAAAAGTATTTTTTCCCTTGTTTGCATGACTGAAACTTCTGCATGAATTAGAAGCTCCTGTGCTCTACATAGTCCATGAAGGTACTTAAACCATGTGCATCGCCTTGCAGCAGAGCAAACCCTGAACAAATCAGCCCAAATCCCCTAGATCATATCTCTCTTGCCTATATATATCCTCTTGGATGGTTTTGATAGACTGTGTCTTGGCTGCCTGGCTACATTCATACTACTAAGAGCTGTGCCATGCTTTTCTAATTCAAAATATAGATGTATCTCAACATAAGAGGCAGAGTGAAGTCTTTATTTGCCAACCCCCTGCTTCTATAATAAATAAATAAGAAAAATCACAATAAAACATTTTTTTTTTCCATTTTCCTGTGTGGAGGGCTCTAAACCTGTCAGAAGCTCAGCTCAACACAAACCCAGAGGTGCTTGTCCCCAGGGCTTGGAAGCACATGGAGGGATGTTAAGGCTAAGGGGAAGCTTATCTAATCAACTCCTCTGATTGTCCAAGAGTTATTATTCATCTCACAAAACTGAGAGATAAATAACATTGTCCATAAAAGGTAAAAATGGAGACTAGTTTTAACTGAGATGACAGAACAGGAGAAGAAATTTTGTGAGCCAAGAGCCATGAATTCTTTTTTGATACCATAATGGCTTCAGACAGTTGAACACCATGATTAAAAGAGATTCACAGGATAATTTTTTTAATAGATATAATTTACCTCTAAGATTAATCTCTGATCTCAAAGATCTCTGTTCATTTTGAGAGGAAATTATAGACCAGAGAACCCAATTATTTATGGCTAAGGAGTTTTCTGAGACAATTTTCAACTATGGTGGCAGAAGAAAGAACAGAGCAAATGTTCCTCTAACTGTGGTAGGTCTCACAGTTCATAGACTTAAACTATTTATTCTTTAATAAGTCTACAGTTTGCAGGATTAACACCAGAATAGAACTGTCAACAAATGCTATCCATTAGATAATGGATTTGACGGTCTCACACTAATTAGGAAAGAATTGTATTTCAATTAAATTAGCACTCATAAACAACTGGAGAAACAAATTGCAATGAAAAGCCATTTAGAGAGGAAACTGTGAAAGTGATCTAACCAACTGTGCATAAAAATGTAACATTTTGGCCCTTCAAATGCTCTGAAAATAGGCAGATATGTTCTGTGCTGATTGCAGTGGTACAGATTACAGGATGATACAGATAAAACTATCACAGAGTTACATGAGGGAGCAGAATGAAGCAATTTTGCTCAATTTAGGCAAGTGAATAGCAAAATGCACTTGGTAAAATAAATGCCTCTCAGCCCTTGTGATGGGCGTTCCCAGATATATTCCCAGGACAAAGAAGCTGCCTTGCATTTTACCTCTAGCACTGCTGAGAGGATGCTCTGTTAGAGGGCAGTAGACAGCACATTTCTGTCCCAAACATAAAGTTAAAAACCAACCAGCAAATGGTACCACCCCCACTATCTACCATGTCTAATTAGTGCTCTGCAGATGAACAGAGAAGATTCCCATCCTAAGCACTTCTCTGCCATCTGACCATAGCTCCTGCCTCTGTATCCAGTGGATAACTTAGCTATTGCTACCAGCAGCCTGCCACACAACTATTTGCTAGATGTTTTCACACCAACCTGGGTGAGGCTTTGTTGGCTGATTTAAATCATTAAATCCAGGACAATGAAACTGCCTGCCTGATCTTTTTTTTTTAGGGAAAGCAAGAAACTCCCAGCTTCAGGAACTATTCAGTTATATGAGGCAACAGTGTGCACTGATCTACAGTTGTCTGCTTGGCCACCAGCTACCTGACAGAAATATAACTGCTGTGAAAAATTCAAGGATGATGCAGAATTTAGCTGTCCTATGCATGTCCTCGAGCAAAATATCACCCAAATGAACAATGGATTACCTTTTCAACTAGCAGCATTGTCGTGCAAGGCGTTGAAGACGTCACATGAAACACTGCTTTACCAAGGAGACTCTGAAATGGGATTTGTAACAGTTTAATGTTGTTAAATGTAGCTGCAGCAATTCAGTATGGAGTGCCTGTAATGGAAAAGTAGCATACAGAACAAACATGGGATTAGTGCAGTCATCTTCCCATTCCATGGGACCTCAGAGGTGGCAGAGATGACACATGAGGCTAAACAGGCCATTTGAAAGCATTAGTTCAAGCACAAAAACATGAGTTTCATAGGTGAAGGCATGACATCTAATCACTGAGAGGAGAGCTACAAATACAAGGAATTTAGCTGTGTCCTCTGACTAGCAGTCACTCCGCTGCAATCCAGAAAATTCAAGTGCCTCACAGAGTGATTAGGTGAATAAACCCAAACCATCTCTGGGGATATGGAGCAGAAGTCTGGCACTGGTGCACAGACAGCTCTGGCAGTCTATGCTCCATCTCTCTTGCTGGACAAAGGCAACATCTGCACCAGGTTTCCAATGGGCACCTTTAAGGGAATTGTGATTTTAAGCTTTGTTTTTGTAGCCCAATGATGCAAAACCTCTGTCACACACAACAGAGTTAGAAGTAGCAAGAAGCCAAATTTCCTATAAATATGCCTAATATTGTTCTTATAATATTATTTGTTTGAGCTGGTACAGATTATGTGGGGAAGCAGATGATTTTATCACACATTATTTGTTACATGTTCAGTACTTATCAGTCAGCTCACTGATGCAGTCAGTGAATCCCATGTTCACCAAGAAATAAAGCTTCCTTGTAATTCTGACTATAAAAACTTTGCCTTTACAGATTCCTTTCTCTCCTAAAAGCTTTGGACTAGGTACAAGCCATGGGAGATTTTCTGAAAGGTGGGACATCATCCATCAATCATGGATGGGTCCACAGATCCATATTTCATAACATCTCTTTCTTAAAGGTTTTTTTGCTTCTTCACATCACAGAAATGTGATGGGATTCCACCTGAAATGGGGGAGGAAAAAGTTACCTGCTCTCTCTCAGAGCTACTTGAGAGGTCCCCCAAGTGCCCTCAATGATGGGATTTCCTGTGTGTCATGCTGCTTAATCTCTTCTCTGAGTGGAAAAGTGTGTGGAGGGAGACTAGTATTTGTATACATGTGTTTTGCAGTGTGATTTAATCACAAATAATGCACAGGATTAGCAAAATGTTATTACTCATGACCAAAACCAAACAAATCCTGATGTCTTGCTCTACCACGTGGTAGAAGCAATGGCTGGATTCTCCATTTTACATCTTTGTAGTTTGTAATTCACATTTCTTTGTGATTTTAACAAAACAATGAACAGGAGGTGAACCTGTAGGTTTTGCCATGAATGGAACATGAACACTTAAGTTTTTTCCTCACTGCTGAAATCCCTACAGATAAGTTTGGTTAACTAAAGGAGATTCTGATTTAGAGGTTTTAGTGTATAGCCAAGACTTCTCTGAGCTCTATGAGAGGATTTAAACAAAAGAATAATACAACAATAATAAACATGTCCCAGATGGAATGTTTATCTTTTGGTGAGTCGTTGGGCTTTTTATAGTTAAAGAATTTAAAGAATAAAACTGAAGTATTGCATTTATTAATAAACTTAAAAGATGGTATTTTTATATCTATTCAATTCAATGCATTCACTTAAAATGCAAATTAAGTAAAGCATGAAAATGAGAACAGATGGAAAAAAAAAATATGAGATTCACTGCTTTGGGATGTTTTACTAAAAGGGATCTGTATATATTCTGAGCTTTCAATAGGCATGTTTGCTAGAAGGCTGGCTGCAGTGAATTTTAACCTGGTGATGAGGAGGATTTTCTGCTTATCAGGAGATGTTGCATATGCTGCCAGCAACCCTGGTTGGCATCAACTAACTTGTCTTTCTCATGTCCAGGACTGGCCTCCTACACATTGAGAATTATTTGGTTTATTGGTTCAAATTCTTGCCCATTTTCCATAGGACCTGACCCTTTTATATGAGGCTGGAATGTTTAGGGAAGAAATCCATCAAGAGAAACTTCTTGGATGTTTATGATATTTACTCATAACAAGATTTAGTTTCCAGAAAAGTGTTTGATATTTACTCTATTTGCCAAAACCCCAAAGGATCTGGACTTAAATGATCTGCATTCAGTACAAGCCATTAACATATTCAAGCACTGTTGGATGCTGAAGCAGAAAATAGCAGCTTTGATGTCTTTCACAAAATAGACACCATATTTTACTTACTTGTGGTTGACCAATAATTTCCACTGTGAATATATTCAAACTGTCATAAAAACATTTCCTTTTATCAACCTTTTTGCTTTTATCAAACTTTGAGGAAAAGGTTTTCCTGACCACAATGCTTTCTACCTCTAAGGCCTCATGTAGCTTAAAAAAGTTTAATTAAAGCTACAGACTTAAGACGATGGAATCATTATGTTCAGCACAAGGATAAAATTCCCAGTTCCTTTTTGGTCACACAATTCTGATTTACAAAATAGAAACAGACCTTGTAAAATCTTATGCTCACATGAGTAGCATGCATGCAAGTGAACAGTCCTTAAGCTTAGTAGAAAACCCTCAGAAGTTCAAGAATATGTTTCAATAAACACAAGACTATTTTACATATAAGAACATATATGTTTAAAAACATTTCTGTTCCATTAAAAAAAAGGAAATTGCCTAATGCAGCACTAAATGCCTAGAAGGATGAAGAGCTCACAACTCTCTGGGCTATTTCCTAGAGTGCTTAATCCTTGTGCTGTGGATTCATGTACAGCAGTGCTTCCCTAGCTGCAATTTGTGTCTGTTATGTCTCACCCTTTTTCTTTGCACCTCTGAGGAGAGTCTGGATCTGTCCTCCCTGTATAGCATTCACCCCCAAGGGAGCTGAAGGCAGCAATGGGATGGCCTCTGTCTTCTGATTTCTGTGCAGAACTGTGCCCAACTCCCTCAGCCCCTTTGTATGTGACAGGGTCCAATCTCAAGCATCTTGTTAGACCTCTGCTGGACCTCCACCATTTGTCAGCATCTCTCTTGTTTGGGGATGCCCAAAATGGGGGACACTACTCCACATGTGCCACATGGAAAGGAACAATTACTTTCCTCAACCTGCTGGCCATGTCTATGCTCCAAGTGTCTGTTTATTCTAGGGCCCCTTGAGGACCTGGGAGTCAGCCTGGGCTGCTGTCCAGCTTCCGTGCTTTCAGTGTTTCTGTCACACAGTCTTCCAGCATTTCGAAAAAAATAAACTTCTCCCTATCTGCTTCCTGCCTTGGGGTTCATGCAGACATGTTTTCTTCCTCCAGACAGACCTCTATTCTGTACTTTCTGGAGTCGCTCCCCAACTACAATCATTTTTAGCTTTCATCTATCTGAAAAGGTCCCTCTGGATGGAACAGGAAACTGTGGTATCTCAAATATTGTCATACAAAAGACTTTTCTAAGCTCTTAATTTTTAATACTCCTAGACAAGTCACCAAGCTATCTGGCAAGCAAACTGCAGAAATTCTCTTACTCTGCTACATCTGTTTTCTTGTCAATATAGAGGAAGACCTTAAGAAAGACTGTCAGAAAAGATGTACTATACTCATATGTAGTCATGTTTCTTCAGAAAAGCCTTGCAACAGAAACATTAAATGTATTCCTATATTATTATGGTATCTGAAGCCACCAGAATTTTGATTTATTTAGAAAACAGGCTTACTTATTTATAACTATGGTCTTGGGGTAAACTCTTGCACATCGTCCTCCACGAGGTTTGATATATTCAAGCTCCTTTTGTTTATTAACTATATCCAATACCCCATGCATGTTTGTAAAGTGTGAATATTCTCCTTTGTACTACCTGCTTTCATTCTGTATAGAAACATAGGCATTCACATTTTATTTTAAATGCTCTTTGTTGACAGACATAAGTGTGCCATGACCCGGGTCCATACAAATTAGAGCCGTGCAGGCTTGAAGCAGAAGCTGCTTGCTCATATTTATGTATTTGAGAACTGTCTCCTTTGCTCATTTTTTGCCTGTTGTTTTCTAGAAGCAGCCAGGGAGCAAGAGGGACCCAGGCAATTTATTTCTCAGTAATTAAGCCCCAAGAGGTCACATGACTCACGCCCTCTGCTTTCCCGCAGATGATTTCCATCAGTAGTCAGCAGGAATCTGTCTTTAGGAAGGCTCCCAAACAGATGCTCTGCACAGACTGTTTCTACTTCTCTGTCACATCTTTGCCTGGAAGGGTGCTTTGGGCTACACATGCCTAAAAGGAAAAAAGGGGGCAGAGAAGAGAGAGAGAAAGAAAAAAATAGCAATAGTAAACTACTTCTTTATATGAATGGTTAGCAGATCTTACTCAGATGGGAGAGGAAGTCACAGGTTGGCTTGGAGGGACTGCTGGGTAGAATCAAATTCCAGGGATATGAAGATTGTCATGAGAAAACTGGACACTAATTTAAAAATTTCTTCATTGCATTAGTCAAGTCGGAATGCCTCACTGCAAATTTCACTGCTGTTAATGCCAGGTTTGGGTTTTGGCTTTGATATAAACAATCTCCACTCCACTCATTACATAGTTGAGGCATGGTTTTATATATATGTATATATCAAAATGTTTATATTTGGCCTTTGCTATAAAATGAAGTTATAAAATGCCAGAACTGTGCCTCAAGCTGCATGTTTTGGAATAACCTGAACACCACAAAAGCACAGATTAGTGCAAGCTGGAGTTCCTCCTAGAAAACCTTAGATTTCCTGGTTTTAAAGTTAGACTTTCTTTGTTTGAACTTGTAAGGTTTACAGAGGAGTAATTCTGAAATATAAGAAGAGGATGCTTCAGTGATGGAGGAAATAAATCTAAGGCTGAAAATACATTTAGTGTGAATTACTTTGCATTTCTGTATTTTAACATTACACTGTAGACTAAGCTTGCTAGTTAAGTTACATTAGTAATAACACTTTCAGATAATACACTACATATTTTAAAGACCTATTGGAAGGAAATAATAATGTCAACATGAATTTAGCTTTTATTTTCCCATCTATTAATGATATTTTCTCCCCTATTTTAAGTAAGTTTTCCAACTTAAATGGTGCAGTAGGAAATATTTGCCAAACCATGTTTTTATATTAATCAAGGTCATTTTGCTCAGAATTTCTTCCTCCTGATGAGTTTTGCTACATTCCATTTTCATGTTATAATAGAGTGCTTTAGCTTTAACCATCAAGAAAGCAAAACCTGCAGAACCTAAATACAGGGCCATAAAACCAATAAAAAGAGTGTTATTGGTATTGAATGATTTAGGAACAGCACCATTTATAACTTCTTGTAGACAGCTGACAGCCTAAAATGTCATTGATCTTGAGTAAGACTGCTTATAAGATTAGTTATCTACATACTATTATTTTTCCAGGGAGTCAAAAACTTATTGAAGCCCAAATCATATGAAAGCACTTACTTGCTGCATTTGATTGTGACTGCAGTTCCCCTAACTGCCTCACCAAGTAGGTTAGAAACTTTCTCATGCCTAATGACCTTACGTAAGGCCATTTTACAGTGAGTTGCTATTTGCACAACACCACTGTCATAAGTCAGTTTATTTGGCAATGTTAGTTTGGACAAGCCCCAGATGAACTCAACATTTTTATGTAAAGCGACTACTTTCTTGTAAGACTTAAAGTTGAAAACCAGGCCAAGTATGGTCCAGACAACCTCTGTGTTATCATGCATGTCATTAATTATGCTTCATCCTTTATCTTGTATGTGATACATCCATTAGGACATATTGCTTAATGAGACATTTGACTTTATTATCGTTTCCCAACTGTTCAGGGGAATTTCTATTTGTAAGTTTAAAGCACGGCCAAATTGTCAGTGTAGACAGTTTGGCATTGGCCACTTTTTTTTTCCAAAAGTTAGTCCAGTAGTGTTTTATTGAATACAGCTGCAAAATTCAGATCCTACAGATGGTCACCACAATTCTCAAAGGTTAAAAAGCCAACACATTGGTGCCAGCTTATGTAATGACCCTTAAAGTACTGAGACATACAAGAAAATACATGTCTTTACTGGGAAATTTTTCATAGATAGGCATGGTTGGAAAGGGGACCTTGACTGTATGATGTTCACTAAGAGGCTGGTAATACCAGAGATGAATGTGAGGGTATATACTCTGATTCCCTGATGGGAAAGTAAAAAAAACCAGATTGTTAATGATGGACTTCTGGCTTTCCCATGGTGGTGGGAAAGAATAGCAGACAATCTTTGCTATTTTATTTTCTCTCCAGGGCATATTAACTTTCTCATGGCAAATAATGATAATTTTTCTGAATCCAAACAAATAAACACTATTTTTCTTTTGTGTGGGCTGTTCTGCATAGGAAAAAAAAAAAGCAAAAAAAACAACCAAAACCAAAAAGGAACCTTAAAAAAATCAAGCTACAGTCAGTAAACCAGGATTTTTTTTCTCCTCCTGTTTCTGCATGCCTATGGCTATGAAATGTGCTCATATTTCATGGAAGACATAACTTAGCCTGTAATGGTTTGTAAGAACAAGCAAGGGAACGTTGTTCCAAATTTCCTTGGTTTTGTTCACTACAGTTTGGAATCCATCTTCTCAGTTATGAAGAATTGTCTAAAGCTGATAATGAACTCTAAAAACATTACCCAAAGAGAGTTCCATCCCTGGGATTTAAATACTTGCCTTCCAGTCCTGGTGGTCTCACATCTTACTCAGCAACTGACATCTTAACATGGGGTTGACTCCTGATTTTGAAGTCATAAAGGGACAGTTATGGCCTGAAATAGAAAATAAGAATCAAAAAATCATAAACTTCAGTTACAAAAAGCAGATCCTATTGTTATATAAAAATAAGGGTTGCTGATCATTTTAAAGGGACAGAACTGCCTACTGACAAAAGATAGAAATTCATCTGGTACTTCTTTGAGGCATCAGCACCTCCTTGAGAAGGAGGAGGAAACTGCATGAGATTTTGAAGCTGAAATGATCCAGGAAGCAGTTACACAAGCAGCACAACCCTCCCCTACAATCTCCTATTACACGTTGCTTAGGTTTTGGCTAAGCAAATAATATGAATGTAGAATTTATTTAAACATGATAAAATTATATTCCTTTCTTTGCCCAGTTGTAGAAATCAGTTCTTACAATATTCTGAGAACAGAATTTCTTGAAGCACTCTGCATTAATTACTTACATGTGCTTTAAATATGATTATTGAATAAGATTTGGACTATTCTTAAATTTTTATATTCTAGTTTGATAACTAGCAATAAAAATTATAGAATTAAGAATTGCATCTCAATCTTATTTAGTCCGTTAACTGGAAAATAAACAATTATATATATATAGATTTTTACAGATTAGTATCTTCAAAGCAGGAAGCAAGCTGTAGAGATACTAAGTTCTACACACAGCTAAACTCTGTTCAAAACTCAGTTGACTAAAATAAAACCGTGCCAACTTGAATCAGCTGCAAATCTGGCCTGTGACTATGTTTTCAATTTGGACAGAGGGATGTGCAATTCATCAACTGCTCCTGTCCAAAAAAAATCATCCAAGACTTACTCAGCCAGAGAAATCATTAAGCTGTTTGATTTTGCACTGTGTCCATGAACTTTCACAGACCATTGTGAGTAACCACACAATTTTGATTCCCAGAAAGAAAAGAACTGTCCTACTCTGCCCTATTTAAAAGAGATTAATAAGATTATAAAGTCACCATTGAAACTAGAAGTCACTACCATGGTGCAAACCTGAAGGCTTTGAGGAAATGACCAGTGCCTGGAGAAGTGGAGGTAGTTTGAAAGAGGTGAAGAAAGGGAGATGGAAACACAACCATTTGGGACAAGAGTGAACCAGGCAAGGATGAATGAAGGCAAGATTAGATACAGAAAGAACATCATTGTAGAGAACAAAAATTAGACCTGAGAAGAATGTGCATTCAAGGAATGTCGTACACAGTCATATACTATGACTTTTTTGTTTTTTTCTGAAGGAAGTTTTCCAGAACCTTGAAAGCTTTCTCTTCTCTTTGCTCTTCGATTCTTTTCCACCTTCATCACCTCTGGTTCCACTGGCAGCCACCTGCATAGGGAAGACTGCAGAACTTCATCATGCATTCAACCACCCTGCACCACCTCAGAGAAAATGCTGAAAAAGAAAGGACCACGAGGAAGGATCTCTTATTTTCCAGCATCTTCTGTGAAGTCCAGGCTCTAGGCAGCCTCTGCAGCACACCCGTAACTACCAGCCCCAGGAGCCCTTCAGATCCATCACCACTTCAGGGGTCCACTTCCTCACATCTGGCAGGCTACCCCATGGAAAAAAGCACAACTGCTTCCCAGTAGGCTAACACAGGAACCAACTTACATCAAGAAAAAGTGTCTGGACCTCAGGTTCTTGTGTTTTCTTCTGCCTGATCAGTCTCTTGCTGCTGCACTCCCTGGGGATTGTACACAATATCTTAACAGTGCTGACACTGTGACCAAACAAAATATCCACATTACTCTGCCATCATTTAACTTTTGATAAACAATTATTTCAGCATCTTTTTCTTACCAACCTGCTAGATTGAAACTAAAAATACTTAGAATTTACCTCATAGCACACAGAAAACTGTTGAGGTGCTCACTAAACTATTGTGACCTGCCAGACAGTCATTTAAAATAGATCACATTTATCAAAAGTGGATTTGATTAAATGAGATCTCACTTACTGTTTGAGATTAAACCAAATACATCTTCTTTTTCTTTCTTTTCTTTTGGTTTTGTTTTTTTTTTTTAATCCTTTAGCCTAAGTTTATCTGTACTTATTCCAACAAGCTGATTTTTCTATTTTACTGACGTGGTCTCCTTTGAGACTTTTTTATAATCTTTGGCAGAAGCAAAAGCCTTAATTTCCTTGATGTTTGCTGTTTATTTAGGGCCAATGTAAACCAGCTATTATATATTCCAAACCTTAAATGATCCTTAAATGTTGATTTAAATATATTTTTCTCAGAATGAATACTGTTGATGGAAAAAAAAATCCATTTAGGATTGCTAAAGACTAATACTGTGCTGTAATAACTATGCTGCTCTAATAAATTCAATACATTTTAATAGGTCTTATCCTTCAGAGGAGTTTCAGAAATTGCAGATCATTCTCTTCTGGAGTCTACACAGGTTTACATTTTTTGTATAAAGTTGAAATATGTAGTTTCTAGCTTTTCACATCAGTGCATTTTTGCCATACACCTCGAAAAGTGGTTTTTTCAGGCATGATGTATCTCATGTGCTTGCATTCATCTTGAAATTTTCACATTTTTTCTTAAAAAGCAATCTTTTTAAGAGTTGTTTGCTAGATGCCCTCTGCTCACCATATCCTATATAAAGTTCCTAGTTGTCCTGTTCCACTGCTGCAAACTCCCCTTGTATTTTGATGATTTATTTTTCATGTGATTGTTGTTGTCCTCTCACTTTTCACTGGCTACAGGAAACCCCCAGAGCCTCGGGAAAGCATCTGAGCACAGACTGGACAGAAAGGGAGCCCACCTATGGGGCAAGTCAGGAGACACATGGCAAAGGTAGGATGCTGATCCATGGCATGGCTTCAGTGGGAATAAAAAGACTTTTTTCCCCTAGGGGACTACGTAAATTTGCTGCAAAGTAGAAAACAATAGAAAGTTTCTTGACTGAGAGCAAGACAAGGGATCACATCCTCTCTTTCAAAGACAAAGGCTGGCAAAGATTATGTTCAGATGATTTTATTTTCATCTGCTTTCTCCTGGGTTTTCCTTGTTTCATAAGTTATCTTGTTCCAGATATTATGCAGACAAATTTGATTTTATTAATTTTTTTTAATGTTTTATCTGAAAAGGGTCCAGAGATATCTCAAATTTTTGGCTGACAGGGATCCTATCATCCTTCCTAAATTAATAGTGCTCTTGTCACCCTATCTGCCAATGCACTGAGCACTGTTCTGGCAGGTTCAAACTACTGCATGCATCCTACAGAGGATGGCCACTGTTCTGGTTTGTATACACTGTGACAAACGTTACAGCACGATATGCTTTTTGTTGTGCACTCAAGTTTCTTTGACTGAACTGTTTTGGATTCTCTATCATCTCCTGGGTGAAAGAAGACAATCAGCTTTCTACATCTTCCATCTGAATTGCACTGACTGGTCAAACTATTTTGTCAGAGTTTTGTTCTGGTTCTGCAGTAGTCTCCCAACAAAATTTTGTTCTGGATCCCAGTTCCTGTCTTCTATGAAACTTTCAGTACCTCTTCTCACATGATGTTCGGAAATCTCTGACTGTATTTCATAACTTCCCTCTTCTTCTTTCCCTCCCCTGATTAACAACACTTCATTTTTGCACAACACACAACCCCCCCCAGTATCAACGTAGTTTGGACATAGTTCCTAAAAGTACAGTTATTCAAAACAAAAGAAAACAAAGAGGGACAGATTAATTTGTTAAGCAAGGAAGTCCCACTTCTGGAAGAAGACCATTACCTTCTAAGGAATTAGCTTGATGAGTTTCATCAACATACTTTTTTAAGAGACAAGAGAAAACTGGAAAATAAATTATTTAAATCGAATCATGAGAACCAGAAAAGAGAAATCACGACCCAGAAATTTATTTTCTTTATAGATGTATACAACTTTACTAGTATTTAATCTCTAAATGGAGATCTGGATGATAATGAAAAGTTATATAGAATTGCTATTATTATCTGTGGATCTCTACTGCAACATATACAATGCCATAGATTTTTTTCTAGAATTTAACCTCTGTGAGAATCTTCTGCAGTTTTATTAAAAAAAAAGCTCAACAGAAATAAGAGACTACAGAGTTTAATTTAACTAATCCTAAAGGATCTCATGCTTACATGTTTTTGCCAACATATTTGAATGCACAGTTCTGCAGTGTTCCTGATTTAGTTATGTTACCCCAGAAAATAGATACAGCATAACAAGTACAGAAGAGTTTTCCAGCAGCATGGAAATGTAAAGGTCCTTGGAATAACTGTACTTATTATCTCTTACTTGCAATTTTATTTACTTACTACATCTATTTACAGTACTTACAGTTGCATCTGCTTTCAACTCAAGATTGCAATCATTGTATTTCTTTACCTACCTTTACAACATCTATTTTTTTTGTACCTACCAGGTATTGCTCATCATTGCATGTGTTTTCTGTTTACATTTCTCCCAATTTGTACACACTGGCTATCACAGAGTCACTCACACATCATATTACAGTCACGGGAACTTTAGAGTGAATTCATGGGTCATCAAGTCACATTACTTAAAGTTTTCAGATTGTAAAACAAAGTAAGGTCACGCAGCAGAGAGCTTTTAAACATCACAAGAATGGACTGGGTTAGCAAAGTGACTGCTAGATGGAAATGGAAAAGATGAGTTGAAGTCCACCCACAACCTGATTCTTATTATCCTTTAAGAGGACACATCAGCTGCACTGCCTCAGCTTCTGCATCACCTGGATTGCATCCAGCTGGGTTTTGAATACCTCCAGAGATGGTGACATCCAGAATGATTTCTTCCTTTACTTTTCCAGGGACAGAGGTGAGACTTACTGGTCTGTAGTTTCCTGGGTCATCCTTCTTGCCCTTTTTAAANAGTCTTCCTTTTTTTTATTGATATACTGAAAAAAACCTTTCTTGTTTGATGCTCTTTGCCAGATTAAATTCCAGGTGGGCCTTTCCATTCCTTTTTGAATCCCTGCATTCTCTGACAACATTCCTATATTTGTCCCAAGTCCCAGTCTTGTTTTCCACATTCTGTAAACTTCCTCCATCTTGTGGTCACTACAGTCAGGGTTGCCCCCAACCTTCNGATTGCATCCAGCTGGGTTTTGAATACCTCCAGAGATGGTGACATCCAGAATGATTTCTTCCTTTACTTTTCCAGGGACAGAGGTGAGACTTACTGGTCTGTAGTTTCCTGGGTCATCCTTCTTGCCCTTTTTAAA